>CAEGAD010001848.1:0-35003 GCA_903067055.1 Poeciliopsis paucimaculata | reverse complement strand
CCCCCCCCCCCCCCCCCCCCCCCCCCCCCCCCCCCCCCCCCCCCCCCCCCCCCCCCCCCCCCCCCCCCCCCCCGCAGATTTACGGCCAACAAATTTTTGTAGAAAAAACAAGGTTATTTTGGAGTTTGAAAAGTCAAAAGTTGGTGAGAAAAAACACAGAGAAATTTTGAGCTCGATCTCAGAAAGTTTATTGAAAAAGCAAGAACATTTCTGAGTTTGAAAAGTGAAGAAAATTGTGAGAAAATTCCCAGAAAGTTGGAGATACATCTCATAAATCTTGCTGGAAACAACTCAGAAATCTTAAGGTCTTGTTTTCTATAAAAAAAAACAAGAAAATTTTGAAGTTTTAATAGTCAAAAAAGTTTGACTTTAGGAAATTTTCTGAGCTTGAAAAGTTGAACATTTTCAACTCTTCTGAAACTTCCTCTGATAAGTTTTGAGATGAATATAAAAAAAATTCTGAGGTTTTCTCTTGCAATGTTTCCACCTTTCAAACACAGAAATCTCCTTGTTTTTTGTAGAAAATGTTTTAGACAATTCTCAAAACTTCTGAGTTTTGTGGTGGAAATTTACTCCCATTTTCTATTTTATTTTATTTTTTTTATTTTTTTTATTTTCCATCTACAAAGGCCGTAGTGCGCCGGCGTACACTTTAGACTATGCCGAAGCAGGAAGAAAGTTCCTGGAGGACAATTACACACTGAAGCCTGGCTCTCATATTGAGCTTATGAAAAGATTGGGCTGATTTCTTTACCCTGGCTCTCTTTTTTTTTTCTTTTTATGAGTCAGACCGTGTGGTCCTCGGCGAGCCTCTGCTCTGCGCTCCTGCATGCCCAGAACCTGTGGTGTCATTTGTTTAGACGGGCTCGCGTCCAAGCACTTATCTGGAAATATAACCAAATGTTAAACGTGGAGGAGATAAATGCCTGGTTCTGTTGAGTCAGCAGAGTCTCAGACTGCAATGATGGTAGATCAGGAGTCATAATTCACGTCTCCCTCCGAGTGATTACATCAGCCATCAAACACGATTCGGCCTTTCAGCCCTCGATGACAAATAGGTTTCTATGTGAGGAGGATTTATTTACCCCAAGATCTTCACTGGGTTTTCGTACCATTTCTAAATGCTATTGGTTCATATTTATAGGTCAGTAAGTGCTGTTCTTGGCGTTGGGTTAAAAGGAGTCCCAGTTGTAATCATTATCTGGGCCTGTTTGTTTTTACAGAGGCCTCTGTGGTTTATGAAAGATTTTGTTCCACATCCAAGCACCCTGACAGCCTGCCTTCCTCCCCGACCGGAGAAACCTCAGTCTGTTAGCGCAGCCTCGCCAGCGTTCCCTCTGTTTCTAACAAGCGGCCATTAATAAATCATGCTTTGCTCATTACTCGGGCCCTGTTATCCTCCCTCGTCTGTGGAACTGATCTAGTCTGTGCACTTCTTTGCTGGAGACCCCATGCTTCTGTCCTTCACATCTTGCAAGGCTTCGCCGTCAGTGGCAAAACTTCCCCTACCCGAGTTTCCCCTCTGCATTTCGCTGTCTCCGCTTTCCTGTTTCCTTCCAGCATGCTTTGTTTCATCTCCTTCTCCACATTGCATCTTGTGACAGCTTACCTCGACGAGGCTTTTTCTTTTTTTTTGTCTTGACTCACATTGCATGAGATTTCAAATGTTGGTGCCCAAGACGTTCACAGATTTGCAAGGAATGACTTTTTTTTTCCCCCTGCAAGGTTCAGTACCATTAACATTCCACAGAGAGCCTCTTTTACCTTTAACATTCTGAAATTTACAAACCCCTGTTAAAATGTTAATGACTAGGACAAGAAAGAAAAAAAATTGCGCCATATAAAAATTTGACATTTATTCGCCTTTTCCACCGAGCAGTAAAGCATGGAGCGGTGCTGTGCGGTGCGGTGCGGTTCGGTTCGCTCTTTTGTCTGTTTCCATAACAACAGCGGTCCCATACAACCGACCCATAACGTAGCATTCCTGGACCTGCTTAGTGTAGCTGTAGGCTCATAAGACAATGGTACGGTACGAGTAGGGTGGAGCTACTGGTACCACACAACACAGTCCATGGACTGGAGGACAAAGAAACATCACCAGCTGCGTCTCCATTACAAAAATTTGTAGATAGATTTGCAAATTGCAGCGATTCCATTACATAAGAAACACAACCAAGCAAGATTGTTCATGCGATAACTTGTTAAAAGCCATGCTGCATCATGATCCTCCTA
This sequence comes from Poeciliopsis paucimaculata, assembly GCA_903067055.1. Lineage (NCBI taxonomy): Eukaryota > Metazoa > Chordata > Actinopteri > Cyprinodontiformes > Poeciliidae > Poeciliopsis > Poeciliopsis paucimaculata. The sequence continues at coordinate 32,771 of CAEGAD010001848.1, read as the reverse complement.
ACATTTCCTGTCGTCTTGTTCGTCATTTACGGCAGTAGTAACATCCGGTTGTTGGTCGCATGACTAATGTGATGCGAAAAGTGTTTCCATTGCGATTTTGCGATCCACATTTATTTTGGTTCAGCTGAAAAACCAACACCTCCTAGCGCAATTCTTTTTTTAGTTAGAAAATGGGCTTGTGTTTTCTTCTTGAAATTGCCGTGTTTCCACTTGGTGAATTTATTTTAGTAATTAGAATTTGTGCAATTACATGGTCAGCGGAAAGCATCCGGTTCTTGTCGTCGAGCCAGTCTGACGCTCCGCCTGCCCACTAAGAGTTCAGCTGGATATGTCTGACAGTAAAATAAAGTGCCGAACCGCACCAACTTGTGTTGCACCACAAGCGACTGTTTAGTTAGCACAACTTAAATGAAAAACAAAGAAGTCTGCAAAGAGATTAGAAAGGACGGGAAGGATCTCATTGTGCAGAGGTATCAGTGAAGAGAAGGGTTGGAAAAGTTCTGCAACAGTATTTAAATATCATGATGCAGTGGCGATAATCACAACTACATAAAGAACATCTAGTAGTGTAAGGATGTGCACGCATACTTTATATCTTTTTTCTCCTTTGACCGGAGTTAAAGGAGAAACTCCGGTCAAGACATGTGTCACACTCTGTGTCACACCATGTTGTTGTCAGACATCCCTGGAAAACAGACTTTGTGGATTAAGTTGTGTTCACGTTGGACAGCGGTAGACAGATACGTCACCCAATTACTTGCCGAGCCAGCATCTAAACAGTTTCAAGAGCCGCTGATCTCTTTACAAAACACTTAAAGCTGCGACTGAGAGCCCCTTTCATCGTCCCTTGGTGTTTTCTGAAAGGACAAATGCGGCACGGAGAGGCAAGTCAATCTTACTGCTGTGTCTCTGGGCTGCCAAGAAAGGCGGTCCCAGCTTTGCATCTGTCATCATATGTAAGGATTAGCTGGCTTTCCGGCTTCTCTAGGGAGTGATGAAGCAGTGAGATGTCTGTCCAACCAGCTGGTCAGTGGATTTAAGGTAGAAACGCACTGGGTCGATTGCCGTTTACTCACATTTGATGGGTTGTGGTGAATTGTGCTCAGGCAGGACAAGATCGTTGGAATTCAGTCATGGGTAGCTCCTTAAATGCCAGTAGATCAAAATCAATAAGGGGCTAACATTGCTAGCCACTAGCTTCATATGTAATTCCATTTGATTCCAATTTCTCTTTACAGCTCAGTCTGGGCTTTCTCCCACTGACTTGGATTCCTCCAGTAGAATTTCTACCGGTCCAATCAGAAGAGGTTGTGAACGATGACATCGGTTTTCTGTGCGGTTTACAATTGTAGTCTGCCTGTAGTGTTAGCAATAGCTGTGGAGGAAGTAAACAAAGCCATTCAGTCCGCGTTAGCTAAGTTTATTTGGCTAAATATTGAATTAGCACTAACAGCCGCCTTGTTTGAATTGGCACTTCTCTCTTCATAGGGTGGTTGTTTAGAGCGCAGGCGATTTATGGTAAGCTTCATATTGTCAAACTGGCGCATTACAAATTTCACCGACAAACGTTAGCGATTGGGCAAGCAAAGAATAGTACAAGTGTCTGATTTTTACCAGACTATTAACGTGCCAGTGATGAGCTTAACCGACTGGGACAGGAAATGTCCAACATACGTTTATGTATTCTGTTCAATTAAATTCAAAAGTACTTTAATCCGAAGGTGCGACAAACTGGCGACCTGTCCAGGGTTTACCCCGCCTCTCGCCCGGAACGTAGCTGGAGATTGGCACCAGCAACTCCTGACCCCATTAGGGACAAGGGTGAAAGAAAATGGATGGATGGATGGATGGATTTAACCCAAAGGGAAAATAAATGTTGCCGTAACTCATATCATGCAAGTATTTTCAAAGAAGTGTCTCAAGAAGACACTAAAGACACTGCTGATGTCATGCATGACTGTCGTCACATGTCAACAGCTCATCTTCACAGTAGAGACAACATTTCATAGTAAGAAGTTCTCGATGACAAGACTGCTAATCCGCCTCGCTGGCTTTTGCCACTCCTTTCGAAAGCTTTGGTGAGAAAGGTGGGCAGAGAAAGACGTTGGAGTCTGGGATCTGATTTGTCCCCAGTTCGATTGACCGTCATGCACTACCCTGTCCGTCCATGAGGTTCCTGATCACCCAGGAACGACTGAAACAGGAGCTTATGTTTGAAACACTTTGACACAACTGTTTCATGTAAGAGTCTAGTGTCTTACGTTGTGCTGGTGCGTGGCAGAATGCCTAAAACCAACTGTTAATCATAAAAATACAGATGTAAGGACCAAACGACGGGGGGATTGACTGAAGTATTAGGACAGTGCTCTTTAAATAAGTAATTTGTTGAAAAGTATATGGCTTGAAATGCAAGCACCAAGTGTTCCCAATTACTACCCCTCATTTCAGTCTCTTCCTAATGACTCACTTTCACAGAAGGTATTCCAAGCCTCTGTTCTGCTGTGCCCCCCGGTTTTTAACTTTTTTTTTTTTTTTTTAATTATCATTTATTTAAGCCCAAAGCTTTGCATAAGCTGCCTCATTGTGCTTTCGCCCGTTGGTCCAAACAGAAAATAAGTCAGGAGGGCTATGTGGATGTAGATAATGGAGACCTTTCAGGGCTGAACCCGCGGTCCAAACCTCGCTGCCATCCGCTGTTTTTCCCATCAAGCTCTGCCACAAACAGCCATTTACCCCACAGAGAAGAATTCAGCCCCTGCGTCATTAAACCGTCTCAGGCCGACAGGATTTGATTTTACTTCTATTTGTGGATCCCAAAAAAAAAAAAAAAAAAAAAAGTGGGGTTTAACTGTGAAAGTCCCCTGAGCCAATTGACAGGAACAACAGTATTCTGTCTGTATATGACTGACTTTTTTTGTTGCGTGTGTGTTCGGCTCCATCCAGTCGAATCGTTGGAATGAGACGGAGAGAATGGGTACGGTGGAATCTCATTTATTGCTCCCATCTGTTTATGTCTTCTTACCGCTGGAAGAAACCTAAAGGGGGCCGGAATGACCAGCGTTCTGTGGCAGGGCCCGTGTTCCTTTCCAGCTCTTTTAGCTTGGAATCATTAAGTGCGGTGGATTGCTGTATATGGGCCCGGCAGACAGGGGTGTGGGGGGCCTTGGAGCTGACTCTTGACTTTATGGCTTTAACATGCTGGATCCCTGTTAAGATGTGTGGCGGCAGATAACGCTGGCTTTAATTACCCAAAGTATGCGCACACAATCCGTGTCTGCGTGCTATACGCTCTCGCGGCGAGGATCTTTGAGCTGTCTCCCTTCCTCGTGTGCAAACACAGGGGATCTCCTCTGAGTCGATTCAGTAATCCGCCGGTCTCCATCCATCAGGGCCCGTTCCCATCTCACGTCGACATCAAAGGGCCTCTCTCGCCGTGATCTTGGAAACCCGTCTCCTCCGACACCCTGCCTCCCTGCACCGCTCCTGCGTTACAGTGGCGCCAGCACGCAACACCATTACTCCTCATTAATGTCAGCTCGGCTTGTCAGAGGTGCTGCTAACGCTTGTTAAAACTAGTTGCGCTGCTTTTTTCCTCAGAGGGGTTAGGATTCTTTGAAAGTTTCTCAGCTTCGCTCAAACTTTTTTTTTTTTTTTTTTGTCTTTGTTGGGGGTTGAGTTGCGTTGGGTGAAGTAGCCTCCGCAGGGGTAAAAGCCGTCCATACTCTGTGAACCTGTTCACATTTAGTCAGACTACGACCACGCATTTCAATGTACTTTTGTCAGGATTTTATTCAATCGACTAATGAAAGGTTAATGTGCGGTGGAAGGAAATGACACATGGTTTTAAGGGGGGAACAATATGTGTTTTCCAGGCACATAGTGCTATTTGAAAACACAATAATGTAACTATGTTACCTTCAGTTGTTAAGAAAATACCATATGTACCAAATATCAAATCGGCGTTGTAATTTCACCCCTTGACATTGGGCCTCTGTCTCTTTAAGAAACTCCTGCTCATTCTGAAACTCCATCTTTAACAAAGTTTTTACCTGTGTTTCACTAAGAAGCTCATATAGGTGTTTTCTAATAGAAGGAGAAGCTAGGGCCAACCAGGTGTTTTGCACAGCTGAATAGTTGCCATGGAGATTAAAGGATTTCTCCAACATGTGTGGAAGAATCGTGGCAACGCTCCATGTATGTTTATGATGAAGGGATAACATTATAACAAGTTGTAAATGTAAAAAAAAATAATGTGATACTGCCCCTTTAATTTTTTTTTTTTTTTTTTTTTTTTTTTACAAATAAAATCCTGAAAAGTGTGGTTTTCATCAAAACCTGCAATTACAGCTCCAAGTCTATGTGGGTTTTCTTTGCACATATAAACACATTTGCTCGTTCTTCATCCAGCTTAAATCAGATGCAGAACAACTGTTAACATCAGTTTACAAGTAGTCAAGCTTATTTAACATAACCAACTAAATACCAAGAGTGTGCCGCAACATTGACCCAAACGCCTTTCCATGGCCAGGCATGCATTGCATTGTGGGCTGCTGGAGAATAAACAAACACATATTCAAACTCTGCATCTTTTTCAGAAAGCGCTTTTGTCAATATGTCTTCTCAAAACCCATTCGGTATACTTTTCAGATCATTTTACCCAAAATAATAACCCAGAAAAATACTAATAAGATTATAAAAACAACATAATTCACTTCACTTCACAATCATGCTCTACTTTCTTTTGGTTTATCACATGAAATGCATTTAAGATCCAGTTCGTAGCAATGAAATACTAAGAAGTTCACTTTTAAAGCGCTGTTTGTTTCTCAGCTAAGGTGTTATTCAGACCTCTGGTCCCACTTATGACAGACGGCATCATTTACATAATCATTTACATAATCAGAAGCCAATTTGGATCCCGTTGCTGCCACTTAAACAGATGTCAGCAGAACTTAAAGTGGTGTCTGCGCTCATTCTTTCCTGGCAGCTGTGGTCACCCTTGTGAACAGGCTGTGTGTGCGGATCTTTGGAAATAAACGAGCTCAAATGAACGAAATCCACGTGCGCATAAATCAAACAAAAGCCACGGCTTGGCGATAGACTCAAGCTCCCGTCTGACCCCGCTGCATGTGGCTTTTTCTGTGTGAAAATGTGTCAACCGTCCGCAGTCCGTAATCACCCCGCGCCCCCCACTTACCCTCCCTGTATGTTTTAAATGCACAGCGTTTTATATTCACTCCGTATCCTTCTTTCCTCCTGGCCGATTTTGATAATGTGATTCCAGACGTTTCTCTACTCGCATCCAGCAGCTTCTTGTCTCCCATCTCAGGAAATTAAGTTGCCATCCCATGTCTTTTTCATTAATGCGCCTATCGTTTCATTGCTGTTTATTAAATTCCTGCTGGAAGCTGATGAGACCGTGGCCAGAGGTGATTCTCTGGTTTTACCTGCTTGTGTTTTATTAATACCAACTGTGGATTATAAGCCTCTTTTAAAAGGTTGCTCCTGATTTGAACAGAGCATTGCGTGCTACCTGTGTCGTAAAAACCCAAACTTATAACGGTATCTCCATCCTCTCTGCAGGTGGACCTCGGCTTTCTGCGCTTCATCTCTGCCATCGGGACGCAGGGCGCCATTTCCCAGGAGACTCAGAAGATATACTTTGTCAAGTCCTACAAAGTAGATGTCAGCTCCAACGGAGAGGACTGGATCACCTTGAAAGAAGGCTCCAAACAGAAGGTGCGACTCAAATATCAACAAATCTCAACAAACCATATGAGGGAACAGTTCTTGAAAGAGCGGCGATGGGAATTTTCTGGCCAATTTACGGCTTCACCACCTCACATTAGCAGTCAGCATGGTTAGCTTGGCTGTCATTAGAAAATCATCAATTTGTGTGCGCTTAAATAAGAGAATGGCGCTTCAACTTAACAAAAAAAAATAAAAATAAATCTAGTTATTTGTTACTGTTGATCAAATTAAATTTGTCAAACTTAATTTATTTGCGTTTGTTTAACATGGTAACTTAATAGATTGCCTATTAGGCCGAATGACTCCAACTAACACATCTCTGCATGTTTTAGTAAACAGTTTAATGAACCTTTTTGGACTTCCTTTGACTTGTCTTGAAACATTTCAGAGTGACTAAAGATAAACTTCACTCACAAAATAATTTGTACATCAGAACTTCTTGTTGTTCCTGTAAGAGGAGGTTAGCGTGTCGCATTTGAAAAAATATTGGATGCTGATATTGGCATGTGTTTACTTATTGAACAGATAACAATGAGTTAAAAAAAATGAGTGAGGTCAGTCAATACAGACGACATTGCATCGCTAACAAATATACAAAACTGTAAATTATTATTTTTTTTATATTGACTTCCATAAGTATTTTTGAAAAATGTTTGTTTTTATATTATTGATTTTGGCAAACGACTTCAATAGGTATCTGCTTGCCGCTTGCAAGAAAGCAGAAATGTCACATGAGGTGACAAATAGGTGGGAAGGTTGAATGAAAGAATAGCTTGTTATGTCTGAACAGCTGGCAGAGGAGGATCTCGGATACTAAAGAGAAAGAAAAAAAAAAAAAAGAAGGAAGGAAGTAAAACGAGTGGCATGCTTGACCGGAGCGTGACTGGCTCTAACCATTGATTGCTGATCGGACTCGTCAAAAAGGCCCCGCTTTGTCCGTCTGGAGATGAAGGCAGCTTCAGCTGTGGGTGTCCGGAGGGGTCAAATTTGGGCCCCTCACAGTCCCCTCATTTGTGTGGCACGCAACACCCATAAGGCGTTTTTCAAAAAAAAGAAAAAAAAAGACCAATGAATACAAAAAAAAAAAATTCCCAGCCTCAATAGACCATCTGAACAATCGTTTTCACCCCCAAGATTGATTCTTTTACAGCCTCTCTCCAGAGTACACTGTTCCCTTTGTAAAGTGGCAGCTTAAAGGTGCCGCCTAAAGCTCGCCGTGTGTTTTTCCGGCCTCTAAAGTGCTTTTGTGTGGAAGGTTACCATTTGCTACATGCTGAGCCTGCAGTTTGGCGTCTTAGCGCAGCTCAGGAAAGAAAAAAAAAAAAAAAGAGCCACTTTACAGTTAGCGAGCAGAGAGGAGACACTGCACGGCATTTAAGGAAGTGGCCGACTTTAGAAGGGTCCCTCAGCGATGTAGACGACGTTTATGCCGGGTGAGGGACTTGGTAGCAGGCCGCCTGCTCTAATGGATCAGCCCCAGCCGTGTTTCAGTTCATCTTAGATTAGCTAAACTGCCATCTTTCCATCTGTGCATCCCACTCTGCTCAGCTGGAATCCTTTCCGCCTCGTAACTCCTCAGTCAGGGAGGTCAGGAGGTCGCTGGTTACCTTTGAGATTCAATTACTCAGAATGAACTGTGACGGACCGCAGGCGGTCGTTCGGCTGGGTGGCCGGCCTCGTCGTGTAGCGCTAGTAAACAGTCATCTGACCCCAGGGGAGGACACCGGCGTCTCTGACCTTTCGACAAGACTGGCGCAGTAAAAACCCTACACCCGATCTGGGAGCGGAGGACGGTGAAAGGGCACCGGGAGCCAATCGGATCTGATCACTGTTACACATCCAGCCTCAGGTTTCACTGCATTTCCCCCTGCTTCAACTGTGACATGTGAAGCAAGGGCGTCAACCCATCCCCTTGACATTTCAGCGACTTATGACACTCTGTTCAGGAAACGTTGATGCAATTTTGAGATTCACGTGAAACAGCTTGAATGAACAGCTTTGATACCGGCTTGTTTCCACTGCAAATGCATCTGTCGAAATTCTGCTAATGTTGATGAAACGCAATTTTGCAATTGCTGAGTTTCCATTAAATGAGAAATTAGCACTCATCATCTGTCAGTTGTCAGAAGAGACATTGATGACTTATTCAGCCGTTGGCGTGACAAGCCCTGCCCACTTGGGAGCGTCTGCGTTTACCGTGTGAAGCTGTGAGAGCTCTGATGGAGCCAGCTGCGTGTTGTCTGAAAAGAACAAAAACAAACCATCGTCCTCTTACCACTTCCTGTCGTCTTCTTCTGCGTTTCCGCGAGAACAAACATCCGTCTCTTGATCACATGACTTGGTGTGATGTGAAAAAGTGTTTCCACTGCAGTTTTGCCAAGTACTATTTCAATATGGCTGAAAAAGTACAAAAACGCAATTTTTCTTTTCAAAATTGGCATGTTTCCATTCATTTCAATTTGTCCAATTTTATTGTTAAAGGAAACGCAGCTAATATGACCTCTACTTTCCCTCTCTGCATCTCTTTCCCCGTATTCTGTCAATAATCAGTTTGTCTCCCGTCTTTCCTTTCACAGATTTTCCAGGGCAACACCAACCCAACGGACGTCACCAAGACCAAGCTGCCCAAACCCACGCTGACGCGATTCCTCCGCATCCGTCCAGTTACCTGGGAAACGGGCATAGCGCTGCGCTTCGAGGTCTACGGCTGCAAGATTTCAGGTTGGCTGCAGCTGATGCTCGTCTGTGTTACCCGTGATTCACCTTTCCATCCCTGAAAATGCAAAACTCATTGCAGTGATTACAGAACTCCAAACTCACTCTGCTGCCTCAGCTAGCTGCCTGGTTTTTATCCCCAGTCCAGTTCCCCAGCTGCATAATACCAAATAGTGGCAAAGGAATTGGAATTATCTATTAACATGACTTCGTGTTTAGATGTATCTCATTCAGTATAAATAGAGTAAACAGCTGGCATGCATCTGCTGATCTGGGTGGGCCCATGATCTGTGCTCAGCCTTCTCTTTAGCCACAACTTGTACTTTTTGTTTTTTTTTCTCTCTTTTTTTTTTTTTTTGCTTATATAACTTTGATTTTTAGCAACAGTTTTCTTCCCCTTGCCCTTCTGTTGATGTTTTAAATTAGCGTGTGTATGCCGGTGGCTCCATTTAGTGTGGCTTTATCACATTTATCTTTGTCTCTGTGGGATACGAACATGTGTATTCAATTTGGATTCCTGCTTGATTAAATTAAGGGCAGAAAAGACTTAGTCTTTTCTTTTTTTCTTTTTTTTTTCTGTCAACATCTTGAATAGATCTGGGCCAGAAGGAGGTTCTCACTGTATTTATGCAAATGTGTATCATGATTTATTTTTTTTATTTTTATCAGAAATGTGTCAATCGCTTCTGATCTTGCTAGAATAACTGAGGAATTTGATTACTATAGTTATGATGATGTTATCAGCAACAGTTATCGGATATTTGAAATTTGATATGTACGGAAACAAATGTTGGGGGAAGATTATAGATATTGGAGTATCACAAAAAAACCCAAAAAAAACCAAATCAACCTTCAGCTGGCAGACTCCGTCCATAGTTTAGTGAGTGTTTACTGACAACAGCGTGACTTTAATAAGTGTGAAGCTCTGTGGCTTTAGCAGGACCATAAATTTTGAGCTCACAGAGGCAGTAGTCCAGGGGCTCCAAGTTTTGGGGGCGACTTATGTAATTTATTTATTTATGTTTTTTATCAAGTGAGGTGTTATTGTGTATGTTAGATTTCTGGGTAAACCATTTTTGTGAAACGATTTTTAAATTATGATGTCACAAACCCACAAATCGGGATTCTACCCCACCTCAGATGTAGAAACACCTGCAGGCACTGCGAGTTTACTGCGATGTTTAACATCTTGGGATAATTTGCTCCTGGGATAAAGATGCACCCTAAAAATAATCTAAAGAGAAAATTTAAGGAAAACTGCAATGATTGTAAAGAATTAACTCCTCAAATTCTTACAATCATTTAACCTGATGGGCATCCAGCTGTAAAGCAATAGTAAGTAGTAAATTGTCACCTCCAAAAGTGATTTTGGCAAGAAAAGAAAAAAAGAAAGAAAAACCTTTGGCAAAAAATGACTTATTAATTAAAGAAATGTGTGAGGGTTAAAGACCAAATGTGACTTCAGTCCAAAAAACAACATTCTCCTTTAACTGTACCTGTTCATGCCTGTGCTGGTGTCCACAATTAGAAATATTCCCAAATAACCAAATCTGTTTTTCTTAGTGTTTTCACCCCTGAAAGTCTAGTAGATTCAGTTTTGTTGGGGACAAAAATTGCAACATTTGTTATGTTTTCAGCTGATGCGGTTCACTTTCACTGATTGGTTCTGTGCAAACTGACCCAGATCCTTTGAAATACCTGTTTACCCCCTCACCTGTGGTGGGCAGCTTCCGAAAGAAACGACACGAAAACCACAGAAGAAGATACGAGTGCAACTTCCTCCTTCTCAAAATGCGTCAGACTGTAGCAGTTGTAGCCACAAGCCAGTTCTCCCTCTACTGCTGGACACATTCATTTGTTTTTGGTTATATTTACCCATATTGTCTTGCGGTAACCTGGTTTTGAACTGGTCTCCAGTCCACTTGCATCCATGTCTGCATTCAATCTGCGCCAGAGGTCACTTCCGACGAAGTTCAATAAGAAGTGTAATAAACAGGGCTAGTGTGAAAGCAACCTTAAAAAAACAAAACAAACCTCGTAGCCTTCAGCAATAGGTGGGGAGGGAGCGCTATAGTGTCAGTCAGTGCCGGATAAGATTCGGGTCACTCTTGGACTTTCTTCGCTATCACCTTAAAAGGACTTTCAACCCCTGGAATGGTATGATGAAAAATAACTTCCCTTTTAAACGCCATCCTCTTCCAAACCTTGATTATCGGTAACAGAGCTTATGATGGCATCGGGATTATTTGTAGCCAAAATTGTGAAGTGACTTTGTGGTCCTCCTCTCTATTTTTAGGCAACTAGTCCCTTATGCATCACATATGCGTGGTCAGTCCTTTAAGAGCAGATGGCACTGTGGGTGCAGCGGGGGTTACAGCTGAGGCCTGCGTGCGGGGCACATAATCAGAGCGCTGCGCCGCGCGTAAATACATCACAGGATCGAAGTCACCGCACGGCCTCCAATATGACGTTAGTGCCCGTTGGCCCTCTGAAGACTCTGCCAGCTCCCAGCATGGTCAGGCAGAGGGAAACCGAGGCTGTGCAGGGCTGCACAAACCCTGTGATTCGACTCTCCTCTTCCACATTCGATCCGACGGAGAGTTTTCTGAGTTCGTTGTCGCTTTCACTGGGTCAAGAACAGCCACGGCAATGCACCAAAACATGACAGAGACCAGGGAGGCAAGGCGTTCGGTCTGAGAGGTGCCGTCAACGCAGTTATCCAGGAGATTGCAAGAGAGGGTGGGTTGAACGTCGCAAATCTCTTCGCCGCACATGACCGTGGTCGCGTGCCTTCTGATGCAAACAGCTACTCATTAATGAAAAGATCCACCACCCAGTTGTTGGTAAATACGCCACAGCGTCGAAAATAGCTCGGATGAACCGCCGATGCTCCACCCAAACCTCGATCGTGGCCGGCAGCCCAGCATCATCATCGCTCCTCTTACCCATAAACACAAATGTAAACAGTCGTTCCACAGGGGCGTGTCATGGCGTGTGCACTGCCTCTGTAATCGCAGCTGAGCTCGATTAACAGCTCCAGATGATCAGAGGGGTGTGGGGGTCCCATCAGTTGCTTTTATCTCTACACACACACGCACATACGCACTTTTCCCTTGAATTCTCCTCACTTCAAAGGCGTTCATATCACAATGTCTTAGTTTCACACAGCCAAAGGCCAGCTAGCTCCTCTGATCACGTTCAACACATCTTGGCCTAAAACAAAAGAAAAACAGGAGAAAAGTCCCAGAAGAAATGTTTCTGTGCATTCGCCGAATGCTGGTTTTTGCTTTGCACAACCAGGAATTCATCTCATGGGTTTTCATGGGAACCATGTCACATAGGCAGAGATTGCCTGAAAGACGCCTTGTTCTGCAAATATTTGTTCTGGTTTTTTTATGCCCCAGTGCTGCAAAGCTGAAAATGTGCACTTCATCTAAAATGAAGACAACAAGCGTTGGCTTTTCTTCAATAGCGGAGATATAATAAGCTACTTAAGGTCTCCAGATTTGTTGTTTTTGGGTTTGGATGAAAGATTTGAAGAAGCAATGGAGGAACGGCAAAATTCTTCAATACGAAAAGGTTTCTAGCCTCCTTCGTTCAACTTCGAGTGTACACAAACAAAAGTGAAGTAAATATGGAAAGACATGCGTTTGACTTTGGGACCAAATGCAAAAGGTGCAAAGAGCTAAAATCCATCAAGAGCTGAAGACAAGATCAGAGAAGTAGTTCAAAAGAACGAGGGAAATCTGGGACACCGGACGGACAAACAACGATACGTTCAAAGATATAATCCCACAGATGTTGACAGCTGTGAAGCAGAAGGCGAGATGATTGCTGTGGCAGCAGAAACGGCACAAAGAGACTGTGTTTTTGTGTGTAAGTACATGTGAGTCTATGGAGAGGGGCCAGAGAGATGGAAAGGAGAAGAAAAAAACACAGGGCTCCCAGAATGCGGGAGGTGGAAGCACCAGCCGGGAAGAGGGTTTTAATTGGCTGCCTGGAGACAATCGCTTCAGGCTGAAGAATTAGTATGCACGAGATCTACCAACACATAGAGAGCGAGAGAGAGAGAATAGAGGTAGAGATCATAGTAACATCACAAAGAGTTTGGGGAATGAGCCTCCCAGATTACCACTGTAAATGATCTTGGACATTGACCCCTTTGGTTAAAGATGAAGTTCTTTCTGTACATCCGTTGCATCTCTGCAGGGTTTTCATTTGATTTGCATCAACAAAAAAAAAAAGTTAAGCACATTTTCCTGTTCCTCTCTCGTCTCTTAGAGTACCCCTGCTCCGGCATGCTGGGCATGGTGTCGGGCCTGATCACAGACAACCAAATCACGACGTCCTCTCACACCGACCGGAGTTGGGTGCCCGAGAACGCCCGCCTTCTCACCAGCAGGACCGGGTGGACGCTGCTGCCCCAGCCGCAGCCCTTCACGAACGAGTGGCTGCAGGTGGATCTGGGCGAAGAGAAGCTGGTGAAGGGGTTCATCATCCAGGGAGGGAAATACCGTGAGAACAAGGTCTTCATGAAGAAGTTCCGCCTCGGGTACAGCAACAACGGCTCCGACTGGAGGGTGGTGTATGACACCAACGGAAACAAACCAAAGGTAAGTTGGGTGGGGCGGGGGCGTTGCTGTCCACTTACCGTAACACCCAGATCACCCATCCCTTACATCTCTTACATGTTTTAAACTCAAAGCCTGGTTTGCCAGAAGCTTCAAGTTAACAGCTTAAATATCTTAAATAATATTGAATCAATCAAACCGAAGCAACTTTTACCTGTAAACTGCCGAATGACATCAGTCACTTCATTCTTTTTCGCAATTCTGCGATCGCGCAAATCGATGCAAAATCAACATATCCCCGCGCATTGCATACTTGTGAATTTATTGCACATTTCCTGCAGATATGTTAAGCGATCCTTTTCACCTCAGCGCTGCCTCAGGCTGCTGTGACGTCAAGCTGTCGTCCGTGATCGATGCAGCGAGGAAAAACAAGTCACATTTACCGTCATGGATCAGCACAAATATTGCCGTTCTTTACAAATATTTCTATTTCAGCACAAAAAAAATACATATAAAAATCACGAAAAACAATCACAAAATCCAGGAGTGTGATCAATGTGAAAAGATTTTGTATTTATTCATATTTTAACAATTTGTTACCGGATTTTATCAGCACATTCTGGCAAATCTGGCTCTTTGAAAACATGCATAATCTCAAAATGAAAATACGTTTGATATAGCTGAGATATGGGATTCCAGATGGAACAGACTAAAATGGGAGCCATTCTGAGGGTGGCTGGGCTCTGCTGTAGAGATAATTAACCTACATTTGGAGGTTTTCCCAGACATGTTCAACCTAGAAGAGAAGCAGACAGGGGGAAGGGGTATGAACCTTCTGGCCTGGGAACAAGCAGGAATCCCTCGGAATCAACTGAAGTGTCATTGGGGAGAAGGATATTCCCACCTGGACCTGCTGCCCTTACAACCTGATCTGAGATTAAATAACAGATGATGGATGGATGGCGAAGCGGCCAGGTGGATCGGTGACAAACATTTAACCCTCAGAGTGTTAATGCTCCATCAATGCCACGGAAGCCTTGGAAATCATCTACTAGAACCAAGTCGCTTAAGAACTTTAGATATTGTAGTAGGTGCAATATTATGTAAAATTGACATTTTCGAATTTACAACATGTTATGATGTTATTCACTCATCGAAAATATACCCGGAGTGTTGCCTTGATTCTTTTATGCGTGTTTGAGATCCCCACATGCATCTCTGTGGGGAGATGCCATCTCCCGTGGCAACCATTCAGCTGTGCAAAACGCCTGGGTGGACCTAGCCCTGCCTTCAAGAAGAAGCTCCTCCCCAGAGCTGCCATTTTCAAGCTTCCAAGTCTCCACAGCATCCCTTGTGATGCCCCCTCTCTGCTCCTTCAGACTAGCCAGCAGCAATTAGCAACCACCTGGTGGTTGAGCTCATTATACGAGCTACTTCTGAGTGAAACGCTGGTAGAAACATTGATAAAGGGTTTATCGAGGAGTCATGTTGTGATGACTACCTGGAGTTGGAGCTTCAGAAAGAGAAAGAGTTTCTTAAAGAGACAGAAGCTCAATTTCAAGGTGTTGCATACAAAGTCGCATTTTTTAAGTCATATTTGACATATAAAGCATATTTCTAACAACTGAAGTTAACATAGTTACTTGATTGTACAATAATGTGGCATTATGTGCCTGGAAAACACATAGCACCGCCCCTTTAAAAGTCCATATTTCTGTCAAGGCAACAAATTAAAATAGATGGTTTGTTTTCTGACCCAATTTAAAGGTGCTCCTGAAAACATCTCAGATAAATCTGTACATTGTTTCTGATTATGATGAATTTGGTCCACTTTCGCCAGAGCATCGCACCTGCCAGCTGTGAGTAATAAAGCGGTCACAGCGAGTCAATCTTTGAATCGCATTCAAATAAACATCGCAATCCCAAGTTCCCACACCCCACTTGGCATTACGTGCGGGTCACACCCTTCAGGTCTGTCAGGGGACAGTAAGAACCTTCTTGGAGAGGAAGAAGAAATCACTTCCTAACTGAGCAAATGACCAAAGATTTATCTACCAGCGCTGCTGCATCCACAGAACACACACTCCACTAATGGCACGGTGTATGCACACACCTACACACACACACACACACACACACACATCATGCTCTCATAAAGAGCCACACACTTTTCCAAGAGGAGCTGCAACACCCCGTCCCCAATTACAATTGTCCCTGACAGGGCATAAATCTCATCCAGATGGGCTGATGGTTGATTTATGATGGGAGCAAGAGAGATCCATACCCCCGACTGTCCTAGTTAGCTGCCTTTCTTACCTCGCAAGAGAGGTACCCAAGCATCTAAAGCACATCAGGCTCTCTCACGTGATCACCCTCATTAATCCACTTCCGTCAGTCCTCTATCTTCCTCTTTGCTTCCTCCTAAATCCCACTTTTCCCCCTCCAACAGCCATTTGTTTGTTAGCAACAGATCCGAGGCAGAGTTCAGGGAGCTGAAAGTTGCTTTTTGACAAAAAGGTCTGTGTCATGCTGTTTTGTTTTTTTTAATTATTATTATTATGTTGTTGTTTTTTGTTTTTTTTTACCCTCTGTGTCACCCACGCATGCTGCAGTTTAGATGTCAGCAAGACCGCAGATCTGCTGATCGCCTTTTATTTCCCGCCAGTCTCCTGTTACTTTCCACCAAACCCGGCGCTCGCCACCCACACGCATTACTGTAAAGTTCAGAATGCCGCAATAAGAATCCCAGAGAGCGTGCTCGGGTGCGTGCGCAGCATATTACATGTCGTGCCTACCGTTCTCTTTTTTTTTTTGTTTGCTTGTTTGTTTCTGTGCCAGATATTTGAAGGTAACAGTAATTACGACACTCCTGAGCTGAGGACAGTGGAGCCCCTGCTGACCCGTTTCATCAGAATTTATCCAGAGAGGGCCACTCCTGCTGGGATGGGCCTGCGCCTCGAGCTCCTCGGCTGCGAGATTGAAGGTAAACAGGAGCGACACAAAAACGAATGAGAATCTTGCTTGATCTTAGTGGTGGGCAATATGGGCTTAAAGATTTTTATCGCAATGTTTGACCCAATTATTGTGATAATGACAAAAGTGACGATAACATATTTCTTGGGTAACTGTATGACTGTGACTGTGCAGTTAAAAGCCCACAAACACAAATAAAGTAAAATAACTTCCATTAGTTATGTGCGTCTACAGGACACCAGTCGCATAAGGAAGTGTGATTTGTATCACTAAACTGCACATGTTAACAGTTTTCTTTTTTCTAATTTATTGGCATTTATTGATTCTGTCATTGAACAAAACAGTAGAAAAAGTAGCAAAACCATCAATCTGGACAGTTTAAACATCAAAATTTGACAATCATAAGTCAAAATTCGTATTGCGGTAAGAAATGTATCATAATAAATGATGAAGTGATGAAATGTCCAAAGGTTGCAAGCACCATATAAAACCACAAAACACCTTTTTCAATGCTGTCGGACATAAAATGAGATCGAGCTTTTCCCTGGTTTCAGTCAGACAGGATTGACAAAATTACTTCCTCGACGAGAGAAAACATTTCCTCAAATTCTGAAGTTTAAATACACTGAGGATACTTTGCCTATGTAGAAGAAGAGGTCATTGGGTTTGTAAACCTTTAATAATTAACAACATCTGACTTAAATGGAGCCCCTCTCTGTGGATGTGCTTTAAGGTAACACACTGCTCCCTTGCGTAATGTTGTGGAAACTAAGACCAGAATCAATTGAATCAAATATTGAAGAACACGAGAAGTTAACGTTTGGGTGTAAATGGGTCTTCCAAATCCAAACGGACCCATCCGGATGCATTCTTTTTCTTTTTCAAATCACTTTATTAAAATGTTGAACTCCCCAAGGGTAATCCGATTGGCAAGTTGAAAGAGGGAATCAACCAAAATTCCAACAATATTGTGACTAAATACTAGGAAAACGAATGTAAACTTTAAAACAAACTCTAAAAACACAACTAATATTTGGAAGCTCCAACTGACCTAAAGCAGGAACAGTTTATGGTTCTGCATCGTCCTCACAGTGTCTGTAAATAGCTGGTTTCGGCTGGCTGCTGTGAGGGCCGGTGGGATTTCTTGGTGGCAAAGTGAAACCTTTTATCTTTGCCGTTGACAGCAGAAACACGTTTAGCCGGCATAATCAAATTTTCTTTCCCAGCGGTGAGGTGAAAACCGGTGATTACTTTCTATCCGTGGCGATGACGTGAGTACAGTAGGGACATCGAGATAAGAGTTCTCACAGTCTGAGCCTACAGTGTGGCACATCTCTTCACGTGTGATGTGTCAGGCTCGGTGAGGTGAGCGATCTGTCAACCTGACTAATAACATGACTAGACACAGCTTTCACGTCATCTCCTCACAACATCCCTGGTTGTTTAATGATGCGCATGAAGGCTGCCTGTGTTCAGCACACAGCTGTCCGGCTCACGCTGTTTATTCCAACAAGGGACGGTTTGTCTCGTCTCCCTGTTACATCAAAGCTGCCCTCATGGCTGGCCACTTCTGGAGGGGATCAAATAAAAGCCCACCTGGCCTCCTCGGTTTGTTGCCGCCTGGCCCCCATCACCCTCTTCACAGCCCGTCCTCGTCTTTGGTCTTTCAAAGGAGCCAGAGGACTTTGGTATATTTGAATTGATCCATATTGTTTCTGTCTATTAGCAGTATGTCTCTGGGAGCAGATGTAGAAATGACCGAGCTGTCCTCGATGTCAGACTTGGTCTGAGGTTTTGTGCTGAGAGGGTTCTGACCCATGGCTTTCCTAGACTTTATGAAGGCGTTTCAAGGTTTTTTCCTTTCACCGCTAACTTGTTTTCCTGTGCGTTTCTTTTTTTAAAATCTCTTACGATGAGACTGAAAACTAAGCATAACTCAAGCGACGAATCAATGTGGTGCCTGAAATTTAGCAAAGAAGCTAGTTTAGGTTGTATATTAAGGTGCTTCGTCTTTAGCATTCTGTCACAAAGGTCCAATCTTTTCAAGATTCAATTACAAGCACGTGATTTTTGCAACAGGTTGCTAGCGAGGAGCAGTTTGCAACCAACCGGTTTGAACCGGTGAGATGTCCACATCTCACCGGTTCATCTGTTTAGTTTGTAACCGTACGATGAATGTACAACCTGGCTTAAAAACGGTAAAACCTTCTCATTTACTGTCCAAATAAAATTTTTGGCAGGTTCTTGAAAACTTTTTATTTTAGAATATTTTATTTTAAAAAGTGCTTCTTTGTCGGAAACTACATTTAAAGAGATGAAGAGCAACACTTCTGTGCGGCTGTGTTGCACAGAAAGAGCTTGGTGGTGTGGTGGTGGATTTGCATGTTGGATTTCAGGGAAGTCCGTCCTCTCATAAACCTGATGGACTCCCAGTGGGAGCTTCAGACAGACGATAATGCTTGTTTTCACTGTTAATGCCAAAAACAGACAGACTCATAGAGACGGATGCACTCACAGCAACCGCAAGTACCTCGCCAAGGTTGTGGTTAAAAGGACAACGTATACAATTACACACATACACAGGTGCCTGTCTGTCTCTGCAAGCGTGTGCCGGAGTGCGTGCGTGTGCATGCGTGTGCGTGCGTGTGCGTGCGTGCGTGTGCGGGCGTGCGCGTGTGTGTGTGTGCAGTAAGAGCCACAGCAGGAGGGCTAAGTCCTCATTTCTGTAAGAGGGTTTCCTAACGCAGCGGTGACCCCATCCCTGACCTCTCCCAACCTGAATCTGACAGAGGCTGATCAGCCTCATATTTCATCGAGCGGAGGCCGAGAGCGCCGCACACACACACACACTTTCTCCCCCGCTCCCCTCATCTGTCTATGGCTCTTCCCTGCTCCACCTCTCTCCTCGTTCTCTTTTCTCCCTCTGCTCTGGGGAAGCCCGATCATTACTCAGACGGTATAAAAACTTACAAATGCACGCTCACACCGCAGGACGGCTTCGCGGCAGCGGAGCGTGGAGTGGATGTTGGGCCTTACCCACATCGAAGTGATTC
The DNA here is from genome assembly GCA_903067055.1 of Poeciliopsis paucimaculata. Taxonomy (NCBI): domain Eukaryota; kingdom Metazoa; phylum Chordata; class Actinopteri; order Cyprinodontiformes; family Poeciliidae; genus Poeciliopsis; species Poeciliopsis paucimaculata. The sequence continues at coordinate 13,708 of CAEGAD010001848.1, read as the reverse complement.
AGGGCTGTAATGATAGGCCATGGTATGGCCTATGTAGCCATTTGGATGTCTTTTTTTTTTTTTTTGCATCTTGTAGTTTCAACCGCTCAAGCATCATGCGCTAACTTCAAGGCTGTATTTATACACCCACACCTCTTCAACTTCATAAAAGGAGCATTGCTAATAGCTCCAGCCAAAGGGAAAAAAAACAACAAAAAAGAAATAAATAAAAGCTGACATTGAAAGCCAGTATGTGGTTGTGGTTGGGGTACTTCCATATATTTATTTATTTTTATTTTTTTTTTTTTAGCTTTCTTTTTTAACCACAAAGACCAATCTATCATACAAACATTTAAAAGTTGCAGGTCCCCGGGCCTGGAGGTCTGGATCGTGAGGTCTTGTCTACAACATCGTGACAGAAAATCTCACTGAACTTATTCCACAGCACCTGGGTTTCCTTTACAAATGTGTGGAAAACTTTGTCAATATTCCGGTACTGTTTAAAAAGACACAATTTCACAATTGCGGTGTTTCCATGAAGTAAGAAACACAATTAAAATCACACATGAATAATTTTGTTCACGCGATATGTCATTACTAATATGCTGCGTCGTCATAGTCCACCTACTTCCTGTTGTTTCCATGCAGTTTTGCAAAATAAATAAATTTTGACATGGCCAAAATAAAAAATACTCATCCTACTGCCAAAACATTTTATCAAAAAGTACGATTTTTTCTAAATTGGCATGTTTGCCGCAAATTTATTTTTGAATTGTCAAATTGTGCAATTATACGGTCAATGTAAATGCAACTGCTTTACAATAATAGTATATAGTGCTATTTTGCAGGTATCAGTAAAACAGGCTTTCTACAGTTATGTAGGAAGCCTAATTGGGTAAAAAGAGGCTGAAAAATGGTACCTGAATATTCAAGAGTGATCACATCTTATTTTAAAGCTAATCTGAAATTTTAATAATGTTGAATCTGCATTTTTTATTGTTGTTTATTGTGTTAAACGACACGGATCAAAATTTAAACTGAGGACTTTTAAACATGATGACCCTTGCGTGATTTTTTGTTATTTCCTGATGAAAGCGCAGTACTTTCCTTTGACCCAGTCAGATATGCATAAGGTCAGACTCATCAACATCCAGCCTCCTCACCAATACCGGTTTGGCTCAGAAATCCAATCACTGCTGATTGCTGTCTCCCCTCACTCTTTGTCTTCCAGCCCCGACACTCCCCCCGACCACTCAGGTCCCGAGCACCACCCCTTCTGATGAGTGTGACGACGACCAGGCGAGCTGCCACAGCGGCACAGGTGATGACTACGACGTGACAGGTGCTAACATCGCCTTCATGAGACTGCGTCCAAACTCCCCCATCCTCGCCCTCCCGCCTCTCTTACTCTGTTGTTTCTGACTCTGCTTCCCCGCTTCTTCCCCCCCCCCCCCGAGTTTGCCACCGACTTTTCTTAGTGTAGCCAATCTGGCGTCTCTCGTGCACGCTCGCCAGCATGCATGCATGCGTCTACATGTGAGCTGGCAATGATAGATACAGCTCTAATTAGTTGCACCTTTAGTTCCCACCTCCCCCGTCAGTCTTCCTATTTCCCAGTCCCCCACACCCCTCGTGGAAACTCACAGGGGACGCACCGATCCAGGCACACCTGTTTGCATCTTTGCAGCAGAGCTCTGCCACTTTCTGTCATTAGCGCTCTCATATGCGTTGTCCTCTTGGCCTCCTTTCCCACTAACCCAGTAACTCAATGAGCCTGCACCGCCGCTGGTACTCTCCATTAACCAGCAATCTCCAATGAGGAGCATAGCACTGTCTCAGTCATAGGCGACGATAGTCGATGAAAGGGTGTATTGAAGGAAATGAATGGAAAGTGGCATGAAGTGATCAGCTCTATCTGGAATGAATGCAAATGATGTCTGAGAAAGGAATCGACCGGCGAAAAAGACTAACTGTGCTGCCACTCCATCTTGTGACAGGTGGCACCACAATGCCAGAGACCACAACTTTAAAAGTGGACCCCATTCCAGGTGAGTTTCTGAAAAGGAATTTGTTCTTGTTTACCTGCTGAGTTTTAATTTTAAACCAAAAGAAGCCGACCAAAGGTAATGAATGCCATCGCCAGGCAGGTCCGACTTCTTCTTTGGCGTTGGCCTGTTATTAACGCTGATGATATGGCCCGGCGAGGCTCCTGCTGACGGGGTGAGAGGGATTGCACGACGCGAGGCTAGCTTATCATTAGCACCGGTGCTCCGCTGCTGCCTCCTCAGCATAATCACTAATCACCGGGCCGACACTGACGCACGCAAAAAAAACCCAAAAATGAATCTGGCAGGAAGCACGATGCAGATGACCGGAGGAAATTAGGTGGACTATGGGGCCAAGTCCCCAGCCAAGCACACATAGCAGTGTCTCCTATAGCAGGGCTGATGAGGCAGCAGCCAGCTGGGAGAAAGCACCCCAGTCTGACCTTGGCTAATGGGCCGTAGGCTCCACCCATCCCCATTTACTCAGTCAGCCGGCTTTATGGTCTGTCTGCAGTCTGCTGGGGCAGCGGCTATCCTAATGGAAGAAAGTGACATGTATTGTGTGTTTGCCTTAAACTCAACCTTGTGTTTTAGGGGAAATGCTCGGCGATTTAGGAGAATTAACTCATCTTATGAGTGTATGTTGCCTCACAAAAGTCTTTGAACACCTTGAACTTTTTACTGTTTTGTTTCGGGGCTTGATGTCCACTTGCGTTTGATTCAATGTAGCAATAAAAACAGGTGTGTGTTAACCAACGGCACCGTCGAGATCCAGGAAGAGCAGACAGCTCAGGGATAAAGCTGTGGAAAACTATAAAACAGCATGCCAAAGTTTGGACGTTTCATGTAGCACTGTCTATTGGATGAAGACTGAAAACGTACAGCACAACAGCAAACCTCCTAAGACGTGGCCGTCCACTTAAAGTGAAAGGATGCAGAAAGAGCACATTAATCATGCAAGCAGCCAAGAGATCCATAGCTCAGGTAGGGAAATCTGTTGACAGGATGCCTATTAGTCTTTCACTCCACCGTTACGACTTTATGAAAGAGTGGCAGGAAGCAAAGCCATCGTGAAATAGCAAAATATAGACGCCCTGTCTGCAGTTTACCACAGGCAATGTAAGAGACAATCCAAGGTGCCCTGAACTGGCAAGAAGAGAAAATAGCTTTTATATTTGGCCTACATGGAAAGACACTGCTGAACACTCCATCCATGCATCAAAGGTCACAAATGGTCAGAAGTACAGTGCAATAATTTAGACTGAAGCATATTCATATGCCAGAATAGCCCATAATAAATCAGACCAAAATGTCCCAATATTCTCAAATTCCGCAGTATTTTGCACAGAAGCAACATTTTGGAGTTATGTACTTACCTTGTGTCGGTCTATCACACAACACCCCAATAACATAAACAGTCACCTGTTGTTGTAAAAAATTGAAGGTGTACGAACACTTCTGCAAGCCACTGCAGCTAACGAATGAGCACATCTGGGTTTCTTTTTTTCTTACTTTGCATTCAATTAAACCTTCTGTCTAACGGTAAAGACATTCCATGTCGGTAGAATCGAGCCATATTTGTGTTCATGTTTATGTGTCCTAAGTCTGTGTGGTGCATGTTTCCTGTGCATTCTAATCTCCGAGGATCTAGTTTCCATTGGTACTGTGCAGGAAAACGTCTCTTTTTCTTTTAATGAAATGCCCAAAAGCGTCATGTGGCTGCTCATCTTATCCAGAGCTTGTTGGCCGCCTCAGTCAAAGCCCTCCAATAGTGGAACGAAAAAAAAAAAGAAAGTCAAACGCCTTTTAATTGGGAGTGGGATTTATATGTGAACGTGGCCTGGAGTCTGTAATGTGGTTCAACGTGAGAATCCCAGCCTTTGTGCTTAATGGGTAAATAGAGTCGTAGCCTGCAGAAGCTAGTTAAACCCTCGCCGTTAGTAAAGGGAATATTGGCTCATATATTTTGTCACTTGGAAGGCAGTCTCATTATATCTCAGAAGGCATCTCCTGCTGGAGCTTAAAACCATGCCTACTATTCCAAACATCCCTCTCCTGTGTGTTTGATTGGAAGTCTTTCTTTGTCCAAAAGCTCTCGCACGTTTTCTGGCCTCTGCGGAGGCTGCTCCGGCACGCCGTAGGTCCGTGGGGGATCGCGCAGTTGGAACGGCGCCTCGGCGCTGTGGTCTTGAAATCTCAAGTCCCCGCTCTCATTAAAATCCTCATCTCTCAGCGGGATGCTCTGAATGTCTCTTTCTAAGCTGTGTCCAGACCTTGTCGTCTCCATCCTCACGGCATTGTTTGGCGAGTGTTCCCAGCATGCCTCCCTGTCTGTTCCCTACTCAACCCTGTTACATTCATTAAGAGAGATCATTAAGCGCAGTCGTGATAAAAGGACGGTGTGATGTCTTCACCAACGCTTCTCTCTGTCTCGTGTCACATTTTGATTTCGTTTTCCAACTTTTGTCACGCCAACAAGTGGGACTTGAGGCTTTTGTTCCACAGTGATCTGCTGCCCTCTAGAGTTTGTAGAGTAGAGTAGGATGTTCTTGTTTGTAGCCTGTGGTCAGATCATGACTACAGGCTACAAGCCTTTCAACAATTGTCTGGATTCAAGCCGAAGCAGCAGTCTAAATGATTGACATTTCTTCCGCTGTAATAAAATAAGATCTCTCACTGAAGCTTGAACTTTCGTCAACTTGCTTTCAGCCTTTCTGTGGTTTGCTTGTGACTTCGGTTGGCCCAATGATCCCTCCTTCTGCCGCTGGACTTCAGAGGACACTGGCTCCAGGTGGCAGATCCAGTCCAGCGGCACCCCAACTCTCAACACTGGCCCCAACATGGACCACACAGGTGAGTACCTCAATCTGTTGGCCTACACAAAAAAGTAACTTTGCACCCATTTCTACCTCAAGGTAAACTAAATTTAACTTTCCAACAGGGGGGTCAGGAAACTTCATCTATATGCGAGCGACCGGTCTCCAGGAGAGCGAAGTGGCTCGACTAGTGAGCCCCGTGGTCAGCTCTGAGGACTCCGACCTGTGCGTGTCCTTTTGGTACCACATGTACGGGTCACACATCGGAACTCTGCATATCAAACAGCGCGAGCAGACTGAGGAAGGAACTGCCGACATCCTGCTCTGGACGGTCAGTGGTCACCAAGGCAATCGCTGGAGGGAAGGGCGTGTCCTTGTCCCGCGGATCAGCAAACCCTATCAGGTCAGTGTCCCGTCAATTTCAGTTTTCTCTGAAACTTGAACATCGGATTGACTTAAACTGCATATGTTTTTATTTCAAAGGTGATGATTGAGGGTCTTGTGCAGAGGGAGAGTTGGGGAGACATTGCTGTGGATGACATTAAGGTTCTCGACGGGCTTGGCAAATCAGATTGTGAAGGTGTTGATGACAGTCCAGTTCTTGTGTTTGTGCTGGTCTGGAAGACGTTCCATAAAGTACCAGATTAATCTGTAATTTCTTGTTTTTATAGATCCTGATGTGCCCACTGAGCCAATGCTACCGGAGGACAATATCAACGAAATCTGTAAGCCATTTCAAATGGAGTTTCAATAGTTGCTAGTAATGGTGCACTGATAAACCAGCCCTGGTTTCTGTAATTTTGGGAGATCAGTGATCGGTCAATACTTAGATGTGAAATTAAGTCTTGTCCACTAATCTTATCTACCTTGGTAAAGGTCTAAAAATCAACCACGCTCCTCTTTTGCTCTGACAGACATCAGGTCATGTCTGCACATTTGTAGTTAACAGTAGTCATCCAGGTGCCAACTCAGCAACTTTATTACTATATTTAACAACATTTCAGACAAAAAAAGTCTGTATCAGTCAAAATTGTAATCGGCAGGTCAGACTTTATATAAATCATAATCGGCGATTGGCCAGAAAATTGCAATCGGTGCACCCTAACTCTGAATGCACATGTTTGCTTTATCTCTGAGATTTTTACTTGTAAAATTTTGAAAGAAAATTATTGTTTTCCTTCCACTTAGCAGATTTGCATTACTTTTGTTCTTCTGGTCTAAAACTAACACATTGGGTTTAATGGATCTGACATGACATGATGTGAAGAAGTTCATAAATTATTAACAGGCTTTCTCTGAATTTGTCACATTCCTCTGTTTCTGCTCTCTCTCCTTCAGTTGAGGACAACACCGACTATCCAGACCTGGTGGAAACTAACCAGATCAGCGGCGCTGGCAACATGCTGAAAACTCTCAATCCCATCCTCATCACCATCATCGCCATGTCGGCCCTGGGGGTTTTCCTGGGGGCCATCTGCGGCGTGGTCCTGTACTGCGCTTGCTCGCACGGCGGCATGTCGGAGAGGAACTTATCGGCCCTGGAGAACTATAACTTTGAGTTGGTGGATGGCGTCAAGCTAAAAAAGGACAAACTCAATGTACAGAACTCATACTCAGAGGCATGAGATGGGTCAGGCTGCTGTCACAAGACTAAAAGATGAAGCAGAGCTCGCACAAAAAGAAGAAGAATGAAAAAAAAACAACAAAAAAAACATCTCTAGGCATATTTTGTATGCCGGCCCCATAAACGGGCTCAGCAGAACTGCCAAACACCCTCCGCTCAACAGATGAGGGTCAGGGTTCAGGAAACCAGTGGGAGGTTTGGACTGATCCACGCTTTTTTTCTCAGGAGCTGCAGTAAAAAGAACCTACCAGTAGGGGACACTGTGTACAAATAAAAAAAAATACAAGAAGAAAAAAAAAAACAAACAAACAAAAAAGTATGTACAGATGATTTAGATGATATTATAATTTTGTATTTTGATTTTCATTCATTTCTACAATCGGATGCTGGTGTTGAGACCAATTTATTAATAATGTTTAAAGTATTTATCTTTTTTTTTGGGAGGGGTGTGGGGGGAGAGGAATGTTTTGGGGGAGGTTTTGTTTGTAGAATCAGTTCATGAAAGCTGTTGTTTCTCTTCACGCTTTGAAAGAGACGTATCGAAACCCTTAAAGAACCATCTCCCGACTAAACTGTATATTTTGCCACTGCAGGGCAGCGTAACGAGCGCGACCCCGATCCCTTCCCCCTTTGACCTCCCTGCAGTTCGGGTCCCATTCACGTATGGTTCTGACAGTGCCTTTAGTACCTTTTGGTTGGCCTTTTTCCGTTGAACCGAGTTCTCTTTTTAATTATATTAGGGTTAAGTTATAATGAAAGGAAACAGGGGCACATCACCTTACGAATTCCTGCGAAACAGGACTATAGTTTATTGCAGCGCTTTTTCTTTTCTTTTCTTTTGTTTTTCTGTCCAAGAAAAAAAAACAAAAAACTTTGTAAATAAGTTTTAATATATTTTATTGCCCTTTCTAAAGAAAGTAAAAAGAAAAAAAAAGCTGCAGTATCCCTTTTTTCCCCTCCATTAGTGTGAGTGTGTTCGTGTGTTGGTGAATGTGTGTGTAAATATAAATTTTGACTGTTTTGTGCAGAAGTGTGGCGTCGGCCATAGATTCCGTTGCTCAGGCAAGCAAGACTGATTGCGTGTGTGTGTGAGACGCTGATTTTGTGCATTGAAGCCATCTTTCATTTCCAAAAAACAAAAAAGAAACTCAAAGGATGGATGAATAAAAGGGTAAAACATGCACATGAAAAACATCCTCCATTGCAAATGTCTCATTTGACAGAATTAAAGGGTAAAATTAGACATGTTTACGTCAATATATATATACATATATATATGTCGACCAGCATACCAAAAGGAAAACCATCAACCGACGTTCTATTATTGTTGTTATAATTATTTTTTTTGTCTTTTGTTTTCCCTCCAGCATCACTGTGGATGTTCACTGTAAGGAGTGCTATCTGAACAATGCAGCTTGAATGCACTTTGTTGATAGAAAGCCGAATTTTAAAAAAATAAATAAATAAAAAAAAAGAGGAGCCGGCCCACTCACTGAATGACGGTGCTATCGGTAGTTCAGCCGGACATGGACATGATAAACCCAGACGTGTAGCTGAAAGGTCTCGCTTGGGCCTGCGAGAGTTTTATGCGTTTCACATGTAGCAGCCATAACGACGTGATGTCAGAGCCGATGTCATTGGAACGGCATGGCGGGGGATCGAGCGGCATCACCTGAATCAGGTTATCTGGGAATCCCTCCGTGGCTTTACCAAAGGATTGTTGCCCCTCCACACGCACACACACGCCCACACACACACACACACACACACACCTCTTGACTGCAGGGGCTTCTCACCGACAGAGAGTACAGCAAGAACACCCTTCTTCAGGCATGGAGGGGGAAACACCAGGACACTTGTGGAAAATTGCAAAACATGGCAAAGTGTGTTTTTTTGGGGGTTTTTTATAGGTCATTTCAGTGTTTTAAAAAGTGTGAACTTTTACAATCTCAGTGGAGATGTTTGCAGATGGACAGATGAGACAATCCCACCATAACACACTCGGATGGAGAGAATGTCGAGGACACGCACACACACACACACACGACGGGGCCTGCGAGCCCAACGATGAAACTTCATCGGTTTGCCTCACCACCGACAGATCCAATCACGAACTTGATCAATTTTTGTATCTAAGAAGGGTGACGTATTTTAAATCCGTGCGCTTTGTATGTCGTGCCGTGGTGTACACACACACACACACACACACACTCTTAGCTTTTTCTTTTATCTCATTTCAAATCGGACGCCCCCCCTCTCCTCAGCTCTCAGTTTCAGAGGACGGTAGCTGAAACAAGCTAGACAAAAAACAAAACGGATTCTGTAGCGTGGACTCGAAACTAACAATGTTGCACTGAGAAATATATTTAAGAGGTCTATGTGTTTATAGTGTTCATTTGCAAAAAAAAAAAAAAAAAAAAAAAAGGAAGAAAGAAAGAAAGAAAAGTATGTCAAAAGAGAAAAAACCCCAACTTGTGCTCATTTTTTTTTTTAAAGCAGAATTTCAGATTATCTGAAATGGATCCAAGATGTAAAAAGGAAAAAAAAGAGAGAGAGAGAAGTTTTCATTACTGAAAAGACAGAACAGATTTTTTTAAAAGAAGGAACATCCCGTCCCCGATCATGTACATGCCATGTTAGCGCTTCATTTTGTACTGTCATTCAGATTTTGTGCAGATTTTTATTTTGGGTTTTTTTTTGTTTTTGTTTTGGGTTTTTTTACAAGAAAAACAAGACTTTTATTTTCAATACTGCTTCTGTAATTTGCTGTTGTAGGAAAAAAAAAAAGTAATAAAACAGCAAAGGTCTTATAAAGCATTGGGTATGACTGTGTTGTTATCCATGACCTTGCAGCGAGGGGGTCAACAAGCGATCCTTTTCAAGCACGGCGTCTGATTTGTTCATTTGAGCGATGCAGCATCGACGTCTGGGCCCACTATCCATCTTACAACAATCTGCTGTTAACAGTACAGTAAAAAAAAAAAAAAAACACAAAACAACTTTAAAGAATTTTCTAGAACAAAAATATTAGGTTATTTAACCCAAACCTCAAAAAAAATACACACCACAAATCCCACTGTGATTTATTTTATGAGTGAGAGTGAGAGCAAGAAAAAGCGATGATTTGAAGTAATCACTCCCGAGAAGTGATTTGTTCACGCGAGAAGTCATTGGAAAAAAAACTATTACGCCATGATTCTCCCACTACTTCCTGTCTTGGCCTTCATGGCAGCAACGACATCCGCTTGGGGATCATCTGACATGTGAGATGCGAAAGAAAGTAATGAGTTGTTTCATCTGATTATTATTATTATCGTATTTTATCTTTGCTACTGAATTAATTTATGCGCTTTTATCTATATTTCAAATATCAAAATTTGGCACCTAGTTTTATCGCAGTAGCAGAAAGCTACCAGTAGGTCGCAATGTGAGCTTGGAGTCGCTCCAGAGTCTATGGCTTCAGAACAGACAAGAGGGGCATTTGTGAAGCACGGTTTCTGTTTCTGCGTCGTCATTTACCTGTTTTATCCTCCTTACAGGAAATTTAGCATCTGCTACACTGACGCCATCTCTGGTGTCTGTAACATTTCCACTGCAACCAATTTTGATGACAAATTGTGTAAAGGACACGCAGCTTGCTCCATTGCTTCACTTTACTGATTTTGTCTTTAAATATTCAGCCAGAGCAGCACAGTAATTATCACAATAGACACTAAGCTCGCTATGTTTACCTCCAATTGTAATGTTCATTTGGAGCATCGTGCTAAGATAACGCAAAAAAAAGAAAAGAAAGGTAAATGCAAATTAGTCGTGTTTCCATCGACAGGTTACACGAAGCATAATTTTATCAGATGTTGACGCTAAGCATGGCTGCAGTAAACATGATATAGAGGCTACAAACTAGCATGGACCTAGAAATGTTTCATAGATTTGTGCCTCTGGTAAGGCACAGACCCACCTCCATTGGGTGGAAACGTTTGTTACGTTACAGAACTTAATCGGTGTATGTGTTTCCATGTTCCCTTTAGATCATTAAGTCTTTTTTTGGAAGGAGCAAATAAAAAATAATAATAATAATAAAAAATTTAAAAAAACACCTCAAGCAAACTTAAAAACATTTTTTTTGTTGTTGAAAACTGAGGCAGTTATTTAAAATTTTGCCACTTACATCAACCTTTTCTAATGTGATACTTCAAAATGCGCCGGAAAGACTTTGAAGGAAAAACATTTTATGACACTTGGATTTTTTTATTTATCAGTAACTTTGTTGTAAATTTATTAACTGTTTTGATGGGGGCGGGATTTGGTCTGTTTCGGGATTGGACAGATTGCCCAAAAATACTCTGGTATAAAGAGTAGATCACATGCCAAGGTTTTGCTTCTGGTTTTATTAAATTAATAAGAGTGGCCTTTTAACCAGATTCATTTTTCATGTCCCTAAAAGTAAAATCCCAGATTTTACACATGGTGTACTTCTTTTTACTATAACCAGAAGCCGGTTTGGTCTGACACTAAGTGAAAAAAGGTGAAGATCTCGGAACAGATGGAAGCAACTCCAGTGACATCTCTGAAGTTCCACTTCACAGCGGCAGTGAAGAGGGCACAGACCACTAATGATACGCTGATGAGCCCTATACCCCGCCCAACAGTTGGCTTTCTATGTCCTATCATTAGAAGACATTAAACCAAAGATCTAATTTTACTGGTCCTTATTTTTAGCCAAGCAAAAAATCTTTCAATTATCGCCTTTTTCGGCGGAGGGATTTTGGTAGCGCAGAAAAATGTAGAGGAGAAAGAAATAAGAGCAAGAGGCGAACACAGAAGAGATTTATTTGCAACTTCGTTTACACACATTATTAATTTCAGATAATCTGTTAGCAATTACAAGGTTTCCCCCTAGAAAACTTGCTAAGCCCAGAGGTTGGTCGCTAGGGCAGTCATTCATCCAGCGGGCTGTCATGTTTTCGTGTTTTCAACTTAAAAAGTCCTTAAAGTTGACAAAAAAATTTAAAATATCACTTTATAGTTATGTGTTATTAAAAGGCTGGAAGATTAATACTTAAACACCAAATACAAGGTATTAAAAAAGCAAATATATATATATATATATATATATGCTTTTTTTGCTTTTATATATATTTTTGCTTTTTTATAAGTAGAAATAAAAAACTTAAAGAAATAAGCACTAGTAAAGCCTAGCGGCCCGCCAGGCTTATAATGCACTGGGGGAAATTCTGATTTGGCACATTTTTACATGGAATATAATAATACGAATTTTTAAGCAATAAAATTCTGCCCTCACCAGACAGTCTCTGGTAAAGAAGTAGTCATACCCTTTGAACCAACTATAGCTTTGAAAACACAATGTTACTGGGACTTTATAAGATACACCAGGTAATTAGTCAATTAATCAATCAGCAAGGTAAGTTTTAAACAGATGCATTAATAAGTCAATTATGAAACAAGGATTTTGGAAAATTTGAACTTAAAGTGATTACAGGAGTATTTAAAAAGCAAAGGCGTGTAATATTTTTTGGTTTTAAAGAAAACAGCTAACTGTGTTTGTTAACGTATTTCGTTATGGACTTTATTGAGCTGATTTTGGTTTCAATGTCATTTTAAGTCTCAGACACCACGGGCTACTGCGACTTGAACTTTGACCTCCGGCCTTATAAACTGTTCAGGTCAGGCTGTTTCTCCCTTTCACTGTATCTTGTTGTCATTAGCAACGCTAAATGGTTCAATACATTTAGAGAGGTGAGTAGTGTCCAGCTACATTTACTCAGATACATTTACTTAAGTAATGTTTTTTGGGGAAAAGAAATGAACTTTCTGGAGTAGTTTTTCTACACTGTACTTTTTAATTTTGTTATTAATACTATTTTATAGAACAACATTTTAACTGAAAATACCCCAAACAAAGACACACTCCAACATTTCATGATAATATGAGACGTCCTGTTCCTACAGAAGAACATTTACAAGTCAGTGTAAAACATAGGATGTATCTTCCTGATACACTGTATCTGTGTAAAAAATACAGTGTATCTTTTTGATACAGTGTCCTGGGGTAGTATATTGAAGTAACATAATGCATTACTTTAAATGTTGGTTTCTTTCTTTCTTTATTTTTTTTATTATTATTTGTATTGAAATTTTTGATTTGAAAATAATTCCTTCTGCCTGCATCTGTTATTTTGTAATAATGTATAGTTGCATCATTTTATTTTATTTATTGTTTTTCCACTTCAGTCTTTAAGATGTAAGAATGTCCACTTAGCTTTACATAAGTAAAAGTTGAGTAGATTTTTCTGAGAGTACTCTGTCCGCCTCTTTACATTTAAAACTGTATCCATGAAAAGACACGATCAGTTTTTATGTTCCACGTGTAGGAGTTTCGTAACAGTCTCATTCGTTTAAAATAAAAAGATGAATACATAAATAAAAAGAACGGAAGCCTGCAGTTTATCATTTTACCAATCAGGTGGTTGGTAAAACGATACCATTTTACCAGTGAGGGGAGGGGGGAACACCAAACATTTTTCTTTTGCAGTATCTACATTCCGCCACGAGGGGGCATCAGAGTAAAGGTAAAATACAAGAGAAAACTATAAAGTGCATCTCATGAGCTCTGTGACGTGTCTTCGACTTTGTACACACTAACCAATTTAACAACCAAATGTTTTACCAAATACTAAAACCACTTCCCTTTCCTGTTAGTTTGGGGTTTCCTCTTTGCATCAACCCATTCGAGAAGCCAAACCCTTTAAAAATGAGAGCTAAACCTTAAACCCAGATGATAATAAAGTACCTCCAGTCTGCTGGACTGCCTGCTTAGTCCCGTATCTCCTCTGACAGGAAATGTCACAATATTTGGACGCCCGTGGGGGACGTCAGGCTTTCCAGACGGCCAGTATCTTTCATCGGAGACTATTTCCTGCTGCTTAGTCAAAAGGAAGACATTTCTTAGTCACTGTAGCTCTATCTGGGATGTGAACGAATGAGGCTGACGAATCTGCAGGTCTGATTCATACCAGTTCAATTTAACTCGCCTCATCCGGCTTACCTGATTGGGCCAACGGGATCTTCTTTTTTTTTTTTTTTTTTTTTTTTTTTTTTTTTTTTTTTTTTTTTTTTTTTTTTTTTTTTTTTTTTATTATAAAAAAAAAAAAAAATTGAATCTTATTTTTTTTTTTATTTTTTTTTTTTTTTTTTTTTTCTTTTTTTTTTTTTTTTACACACCG
>CAEGAD010001843.1:0-64789 GCA_903067055.1 Poeciliopsis paucimaculata | reverse complement strand
TTCTTCTTCTTCTTCTTCTTCTTCTTCTTCTTCTTCTTCTTCTTCTTCTTCTTCTTCTTCTTCTTCTTCTTCTTCTTTTCTTTTCTTTTCTTTTCTTTTCTTCCTCCTCTCGGCTTTTCTCAGATTCTCCTCCTGGCCTCCTCGGTTCTGGGTTCTGGACTGCAGAGCGGAGCTGCTTTCTCCATCAGAACCGGCGGCTGCAAACACCTCCAGATATTCATGCTCACTCCCTGTGTCACCTCTAATTTAAATAGCCATCTTCTGCGCTGTCGTGTGCGGTCGGATCTGACAAGACTTAGAAACGATACAACCGCTTTATGCAAAAAAAAAAATAATAATAATAATAATAAAATGGAGAGGGGGGGGGGGGGGCTATCCGGTTTATTAAAAAAAATCATCTTTAGATTGCATTTGTTTTCTCCCCCCCAAATGAATCAAGTTGAAATATTAAAATAGGTTTAAAAAAGAGAAGAAAAAAAACATACCACATCATTTTAAACAAGAGGCCTAGGAATAAAAAAAAAAACCCCATAAAACCTAAATCTGTTATTTATTCAAGGGAAATGTGAATATTTATTCCCGTCCCAAACACTTTTTTCATGCAGCATTTCTTTTGACTTTAAACGCCGGAGCCTCACTTAGTTTGAGACGTTTCAACCAACTGCTTCCATCAAAAACCTCCAATGTCTGACTTCCTGGAGAAAATAACAATCTTCCTTCTGAAAACCATCCATCTTTAGATATTCATGGAGATTTTTATTTTATTTTATTTTTGTAATGTTTTAATTATTGTTAGACGTGTTGATTTGTTTTTGGCTGTTGACATTCAAAACGTGCAGAGTTAAAGGAACCAACTTTATTTTTAAAATATTTTTGTATTTATTTATTTTTATCTCAGAGTGTCAGTGTCTCCGGCTCATTTCAAAGCGCTTCCAGGCGCGTTGGAGAGACGCGGTGATCTCTGCCCTGAGCGCTCTGGCGCCACCCTCCCTCCAGCCGCGAGAACAGCGCGGCTCTCTCCTTCTCCCCTCCGGCCCCGCGCCTCCTCACTGCTGCGCGCTCTTTGGCTGCCCGGAGTGTCCGTCAAAAAAAAAAGAAAGAGAAGAGAAGAGTAATAAAAGCGTTTAAGAGAGGGAGTGGACGGGGGGAAAAGAAAAAAATCTGAGCGATATTTCTATTGGGAAGGCGGGCTGGACACGCAGGGAACAATCGGCTCGACTTTGCCAAGGAGCCACCTCAAAGGGTATCGGGTTACGCTGAGTGACAGCGTTACCATGGCAAATAATTTGACTGAGGCTATTGTCTTATCCTCACCATCCCCGGGTCAGATAACCGACCAATCAGAGTTCATATAATCGCTTGTCTTGCCAGTTTAGAATAATATTATTAAAACGAGCCGGCGAGTCTGCTCTCCGGGAGTAGTTTATGCAGAAACGGTGCAGAAAAGGTGGAGGCGGACGGAGAAAGGAAGGAGCTCCACATTTCTCTCTCTCTCTCTCTTTCTCCCTCTCTGTATTTTCGCCGCAACTTTCAGGAGGAACTGTCGCCTGGGGATCTGCATGGGTCAGTGGGCACTGGAGCTGGATATTCCCCCGAACCCTTTTGTCCGTTTAGGTTGCTCTTTTGGGACACGTTTTTTTTTTTTTTTTTTTTTTTTTCTTTTTCTTTTTTTTTTTTTTTAATTATTATTATTATTTTTCCCTGACTCTCGTGGACTTACTGCGTGTCGCTTTGATGAGAGACTGAGACGCGAGACGTGGAAGCGAGGCACAATCTGATCTGCGCTGGGTCTGCGGCCGCCGCCATGTCCATGCTCCCCACGTTCGGCTTCACGCAGGAGCAGGTCGCGTGCGTCTGCGAGGTCCTGCAGCAAGGGGGGAACATCGAGCGGCTGGGGCGCTTCCTCTGGTCCCTGCCGGCCTGCGAGCACCTCCACAAGAACGAGAGCGTTCTCAAGGCGAAAGCCGTGGTCGCCTTCCACCGGGGCAACTTCCGAGAGCTCTACAAGATCCTGGAGAGCCACCAGTTCTCGCCGCACAACCACCCGAAGCTGCAGCAGCTGTGGCTCAAGGCGCACTACATCGAGGCGGAGAAGCTGCGCGGCCGCCCGCTCGGGGCCGTGGGGAAGTACCGCGTCCGGAGAAAGTTCCCGCTGCCCCGCTCCATCTGGGACGGGGAAGAGACGAGCTACTGCTTCAAGGAGAAGAGCCGGAGCGTGCTGAGGGAGTGGTACACCCACAACCCGTACCCGTCCCCGCGGGAGAAGAGGGAGCTGGCCGAGGCCACGGGACTCACCACCACGCAGGTCAGCAACTGGTTCAAGAACCGGCGGCAGCGGGACCGGGCGGCGGAGGCGAAGGAGAGGTAGGCGCGTCTGCAGATAAAACTGTGAACATGGTGGAACAAGGGGGTTAAAAAAAAAGAAAAAAAAAAGCAGAGTCATGTAAAAACAACATGGTGCTGAGTCACAAGCACTTTGACGCGCTGACCTACATCTGAAAATATGTCCGAAACATCCCGTCTCTTGCTGTTCATTTTGCCTCTTTGACCACATTTATTTATTTACTTATTTATTAAATTAAATCATATCAAAACAGTCCGGGTTCGCTCTTCTTGTTTTTGGGCGTCTGTGGAAAAGTGTTGGAGTGCAAAAGTTTGGAAGGCAGGAAATTAAAAGGTTCGCTGTTCGGGCAAATTACAAGGACATACAAGCGTACGTTTACCTCTCCTTTTATGCCGTGGTAATTACACTTATTATCACCCGAGGTTTTACTTTCATATCAACATCAGAAAAAAACCCAAAAAGAAGTAAAATACACACACACACACACAAATAAGTTGTTAACCCAAACAACCCTGGCGTGAGCAGAAGCATCTGAGAACATGTCTATAAGAAGATGCTTTAAAAAAAAAAAAAAAAAAAAAAAAAGTTTTTTATTACTATTATTTTTTACAGTCCGTGCTTCCATTTAGCGTGTAGGCTACATTTGAAGGATTTTTTTTTATTTTTTATTTTTATTTTTTTTTAGAGGGGAATTACACAGGCAGGCTTTGCAGAGCGGTGTGCGCCCCAGCTGGTGTCTTCTTTCAGCCTCTGGCCACTAATTCGGGCTGAAAGCTCCACGTAAATCATGCGCTCGTGCAGGGGAAAGGCTCGGCGCTCACGTATATAAACTGTGCCACCTGTAACCCTAAATTACAAATGTTTCGACACAGCGATTGATTTAGCTAATAAGCTCTAATGACTTTTGGAAAAGGTGGGGATTTATAGCCGCCTGTCGTTGTTTTTTTTTTTGTTGTTTTTTTTTTTAGTTTGTGCTGCGGCGTATGGCAGCCAAACGAGAGTGTTATTATTTCTTTAATGATCAGGTATGCACGAATGGATTGCTGGTTGCCACGTTAGTAGGCTACGTGATCTCTCGGCCTTTCCGCAAAAGAGCAGTTGTAAATACGCTATAGCCTAAATCAATCTCTGCGCTGAAAAAACAAACTTTTGCAGCTATTTACCTTGACTTGCATTGTGCACACTTCAAATCATATCTCTGATAATAACTTATGCACAGTGCACATAAACAGAAACAAGACACACAAACTCGCTTCTGGTGAAGGCATAAAATGTTTCTACAATTGCAACAAAGTTTTTTAAACCTCAGCGCTAAAACACCTAATATTAGACTCTTCCAAAAAAAAAAGTAAAACATACATTCTGTTGCTGTGAAATGTTCAACCTTTCCTCAACTACCAGGGCTTGAGACGCGCCGCTCTTTGGCACCGACTGACGCCTTCAAGGGTGGAAAATAAAAATGGGGATTTACACACACAGGCACCGCGTTGGAGAGCTTTGACTTTAGCTAAAGCAGAACAAGTTCCTGAAATAGTTACAGAGTATGTGTGTGTTCTGGAAAGGCAGCATGTGAACTATTCACCCGGTAGCAAAAGCGAAGAAGAGCCGGTCATTGTCAACAACCGAGTCAAGGTTAAAGGTCGACGACCTAGCAAGCTTGAAGTCACTAAACTAGCTAACGCTGTTTGTTTACAAAGCTAAACTGTTTCTGTTGTATAGTGTGACTGTTTTTAACATTTTCTGAGCTCATATAGTCATTATAGTTATAAATATAAACACCTCCCCGTTCTTTGCTCAATATTAGTCGATTGAACCATCATTCCCAGTTAAACTTTAGTTTGAATGTGAATTATTTGTTACACAAATAAATAATAAATTAGCTAGCATTGTTAGAATGGGAGATTATTTTTGACCGTCACATTAACAAACAGATTTTCTTGATATGTAATACTTTTTAAATAATTTAAATGTCTAAAATTGGAGAGTTCCCAATATCCTTTTTTTTGTGTACCATTCTCTGAACAATTAAAATAACAGCTGACTGAGAAAACAATTCAATTTTAACAAAAGTTTTCAGATTTTATGTCATATATTAATAAAAGAAACAATGTTTTTATTAATTTACCCATGAAATACTGCATATACCAATTGATATGCGTGATGGTAAAATCTAAAAATAGAAAAAAATATTACTGTTGAAAAGTTGTTTTTATAATGTGTTTTTTCTAAATGACGTCTCAGCAAATAATTTACAAAAATATGAACTGCATATTTAGCTCTCCTTCCTTTTTTTTTTATATATAGGCTATATTTACATGTCAATGCTGTGAAATGCCTGTTGAATGAGTTTGCGCCGAATTAAAACTGGATTTCCTCTCCCGTTTAGGGAAAACAGCGAGAACTCCAACAGCAACAGCCACAACCCACTATCGTCTTCCATGAACGGAAATAAGACTCTTTTGGGGAGCTCGGACGACGACAAAACGCCGTCGGGGACGCCGGATCACACGTCACCGAGCCCAGCCCTGCTGCTGGGCTCGAACGCCGGCTTGCCGCCGCTGCACGGCCTCGCGCCCCCGCCGGGACCCAGCGCGATCCCGGTGCCAGGCGGCGCAGACTCGGTGCACCATCACCACTCGGTGCACCATGACACTATACTGAACTCTATGTCTTCTAACCTCGTGGACCTCGGCTCTTAGAAAAAAAAAAGAAAGAAAGGACACTGAGAGAGGACAAAAAAACCCCAAAAAACTTTTCCCTTTTTGTTTTTCTTTTCTTTTCTTTTTTTCTGGAGAATTTATTTGGTGGTGAGAGCGAAGCTTCAAGCACTTGCAGAAAGAAAGACTGGGAGTCTGCGAGAACAGCCACCATGACAAACCTTTTGAGTCAACGCGCAAGTAAAATGCATCTTTTTTTAAATAAATAAATAAAAGAACAAAAGACGTTTCCCCGTCACTTCGTCTCATCTCAAACTTCAAATTGGGAAGTTTTCAAGAACCACAATCTGAGGCTTAAAAGCACTTAAACGACAGCAGCTGATCAAGCGGACGTCAGGTTCTCACGCCACTTCGGTCTCGCGGGAGGAGAGAACTAATGAGAAAGAAAGACGTATTTCTGAATGTAACTACATATTATCTTATATTGTTGAAAACAATAAGAATAAAAAAAAAACGTGTCTTAATTCCTGTACCGTTGTTATTGTAGGAGACTCGGTTTCCCCCTGCCTGTACTGTTTACATTGGGGTTTTCCAAGAAGAGCCATATGCAGACTTTCTGTTCTGTTTTGTTTTTTTTGTTTTGTTTTTTTTGTTGGGTTTTTTTGTTGTTGTTTTTGCTTTTCTTTCTTAATTCGGTTTCTCTGTTTTTTTGAAGGAGGTCGGACTGATATGTTCAAGTGTCTAATTAGAGCCGCGACGACGTGAAGTATCTTAACCTCCTGACAACATTATATGATGATGATGATGATGATGATGACGATGATGATAACGATGATGATGACGATGATGATGATGATGATGATGATGATGATGATGATGATAACGATGATGATGATGAATAGTATTTACATTTTTATTTGGAAAGAGACTGCATGTAAGCTCGGCGCTTAACGGAGGAATAATGAAGCGACTCATATAGTTCCATATAAACTTTCCAATAAAAGAAAAAAAACAACATCCACGGAGTAACATCGATTTATTCCTGTGATTCTGGATCATTATTGATACAGTCAACGCCCCCTAATATATAGTAGACCTTTCTATAACTTTTATATATGTTATTGCTTTATAACCAAAGGTGCAATTATGAAAATAAATCTGATTTATTTCTTTTATTTATATATATGTATGTAATTTTTTTTTTATTATTTCTGCTTTTTTTTTTTTTTTTTGCAGTTTTTGTTTTTTTTTTTGCAGTTTTTAACTTTAAAACAAGATAGGTGCATTTTCGGACGTGGACGATAACTCTCAAGGAAATGCAACAAAATGAGTTTGGGGGGAGAAAAAAATATTTCACCCACCCCCCTACCCCCCCCACCCACCCACCAAGAGAGAAACAATATCTTAGCGTTGAAAAGAAAAGCAATAAACAACAATTTAGTATTTTTGTCAAAATAGTAAAAAAAAACAAAAAATAAAATCCAATAAGATCCAAGTCAAGGTTCATCCCAGAAATGATGTTTACGCGACAAAAACGAGGAAGAGAGGGGGAAAAAAAGGAGACACTCAGTCGAGCACTTGGTAAAAGCAACACAAGTCAAGAGGCCGGAAAAATGTGGCGGCATTAAAGTAGCGCAGAATCCAGACGCGCATCTCCAAACAGGGGAGACGTTCATCTCTACGTCGGAGTGATGACACCTTATCTTTCCTCGCTCGCTCAGTTGAGGGGAACAAAAGTGCCGTGGTGGAGATTTTTTTTTTTTTTCCTTGTCGATGGAAAGAGAAAAAAAAAAAAAAAAAACAGAACTGGAAACTAGTGTTGAAAGAAGACACTTTGTTTGAACAGCCTGGACTGTGAAACACCTTCAGCTCCATCAGTCAGTCTGCAGCCCGAGATGTTTGCAAACGTCTCATCTCATGTGTAATAAAAAAAAAAAAAAAAAAGAAGAAGAAGAAAAAAAAAAAGTTTTGTTTTTTGCAGATTCTTGTAGATTCGTAGATCTGGAGATTTTCGGGTTCGCAGTTCAAACACTGGAGATGTAGGCTGAAAATAGTCATTGTGAAGCCAAATAGATCGAGCACAAATAAAGCTTATTTAAAATATTAGTGGCCTATCGTAGCCAGAATTTAAACAAAAATAACGTGTTGCTGTGCGTCTTATCCCCGTTTCAGCACATTTAGACACTTGCGGACGATTTTCACGGAAATCTTTTCACTTTTCAGCCACAATTAGTCACCGATAGACTTTTGTTGTTGTCAATCTTTTTTTATATATACCTTAGACGTCAGTATAATTTTATGGAGATCTTCTGAGTTTCCAGCTTTTGTGCCTTTTTGACACCCGTTATTGTGTCTTTTTCACATTTTTGCACATGGGTGCGTCACTTTCCACCCGCATGTCGACAGTAAGTCTTTAGTTTACTTTATTTCATTATTGAAATTTTTCTAAACATTTTGTATTTTTCGACCACAAGTTAGACATTTTTAAACGCCTGCAGCAGGATGCCTTTTTTAATTTTCCTTTGTAAACGTCTTTATTTATTTATTTACTTATTTCTCTAACGTCTTTTCTGTTCCGAGCCTCTTGAAGTCTTTCATTTTAAGCCACATTTAGACGCCAATAAACGTCTTTTTTTCTAGACACATGTTCCCTTTTAAAGTTTTCAGCCTAATTTAAACGCCTTTTTTTAAACAACTGTGCACAATCGATATTTATCGTCCACTTCTTAATCGTCTGCCGACGTAGGCTATTTGCGCGCGCGGGCAGATAGTCGTCTTTACGGGCGAGACGACAGCAAACATCCTGTCAGTCGTTCCTTCTCGCCCCGGAGGCCCGACCAGAATATGAAAAGTGTTTACACAAAGAGTGTGCTCGGAGGTTTCTCTGTCTCCTTCCTGTCTGTTAATGTGACTGATCGTTCACACCGCGTTCTGCCCGCACGAGGGTCAATTACCCACGCGGCTCAAAGCGTCTCCAATTAACGAGGATCTCTACTGAAAACAAGGCCGTAAAAGAGGCTCGCGAGGAGACGTGCCCTAATCCTCGCAGGATATCTGGCCTCCCACCAAACCGGCCGCAAATATAGCTGCGATTTTTTTTTTTTTTTTTTTTTTTTTTTTTTCGTCTCCACTCCTTCGTTTTGTTCCCATTAGCTTGAAATGAGAACTGGCACCGAGGAAAGGCAAGGCTGTTAAATGTTGTTTTGGCTGGAGTACTTTAGAGAGGGGGGGAAAAAAAGAGAAACCCACCAGTGGTGAAGAAAAGGGGCCCAACAAACGCAGATCTAACGCTGGAGAGCTGCTTTTATGGGAATAACGAGCTTTCGAGAAGAAAAAAGAAAAGAAAAGAAAAGCGGCACAAACAATCACCGGACAGGTGGGAACTAGTCCTGATTTCTACAGGCGATTTAATCGGCCGTCAATAAAAACCGCCGTGGGAGGATGTTGCGGTTCGGTGTGTTTGGTCACAAAGTCATGATGGTGATGGGACTACTGTATGCCTCGAGGGACACAACTAATGTAATACACAAAACAGATAGTTTAAAGGAAAACACACAAAATGCCTTCACAGGACAATCTGGGGTCAGTTTTAGTCTTTGTTTTGAATTTAACATATCATATAGAGAAATTCAAATCTGATTTAGTTTGAAAACTTCTTAACAAACACCCACAATGTGAGAACATTTTCTCTCTCCCCCCCCCACCCCCCCATTTTGCTGTTGTTTTTATGAACTAAAAGTTTGATTTGAAAGAATTTTATATGTAAGTTTTCATAATGTCACAGTGCAGGTGGACCGAACCGTTAATGACTCGGTTGTCTTCAAGGCCAACGAGCTGCTGGCAAAAGCCAGGAAACAAGCAAAATTATATATATATATATATATATATATATATATATAATCCTATTCCTATTGCAAAAGAATTTTTAAAGCTAAACAACAACGCCATATAAAATAAATAAGTAAATAAATAAAAAATATATTTAAGCTATTCTGATAATAGTAATAATCATCACATGATCACTCATAGTTTTTTATGAATACGATTAAATAAATTAGAATTCATTTTCCGACATTACGGAAATGACTGTAAAATGAATTACTAGTTTTGTGATGCTAGTGCTATCATCATATTGCCAAAATTAGTTTGACGTGATTAATACACAAATCAATGGATAAATAAAAAATAATACAAAACAAGCTGTAAGTGCTTTGTCAGCTGTTTTAAAATGACTGAAGTGTGTCATGTGTTCGAGGCGGAGCAGGTCTGACGCAGCACTTTTACACACTCTCTTAACCCACATTTCTCTCCAGCGACGTTAACACTCTTCACAGAAACCTCAGGTACAGTGATGCTTGCTTGTGCCGGGACACATTAATGGCCCCAGTGGAGAAATTCTCCTTTCACTTAGCCTCCCCCCCACCCCCTGCCCTCCCCTTCACCCTCCTTCTCTCTGTTTCAGAGAGGTCAGAGGTCAAACCTTTATAGCAGCAGACTCAGAGCTGGAAAAGGATTCCCTCCAGCTGAGGCTTAAACATGAGCCTCTCCCCCCTCACCCTCACCCCATCACGGCGTTTGTCAAACCGACTCTCTCACTTAAAGACGGAGCGCACGGGTCTGAGGGAAGCTTGCAGAACCTTGCAGACAAATCGTACAACAAGTGACTGCATAAGCTCCAGTTGCACTTAATTGTGTAAAAACACGCTGCATAGGTCTGGAATGATGGCACAGAGGATGACACATATTTCTGAGGAACATGAGGTCATAGGTGTGAACTGTGAAACAATTCCTGACACTGATTTTTTTTCCCCTTTTTTTTCAGAGAGGAATATTGCTTCAGGCATACACAGAACAAGTAGAAGGTGTGTTACTCTTCATTAAAGCTTTATGTCAAGCCATTGAAATTAAAAAAACACTTAAGATGTCTGGTCTGAGTTCAAGTACTAGTTAGTTCATCCTCCTGGATCTGAAATATCCACTCAGTTAAACGTTACGTTTTGGGGGATTTTTTTACGAATGGCAGCCGAACACATCAAGTTTTGGTTACGTTTTATTTTATAAACCCTAAACGGGACTGGACACGTTTCACATGGAAACCCTTATGACACCAGAATTCATCCTCTCTTCTGTTTTATTTTATTTTATTTTATTTCTTTTGCTTTTTTGGTGGATAGGTTGTGTCCCATGAAGCATGGATAAACTGTAGGGGGTCTTGGAAGAGAGGATGATGAGGAAGAGGCTGAGGGTGTGTGGTGTGGGCTTTCTTTCCACCTGGACAGAGAGAGATGGCCACAGGAGGGAGGACATTAATGCACTCTCTGTGTGTAGGACAGGAGCTGCAATAAAACAAACACACGCACACACATACGCCCTCAGTAGATCACACACACATATGAGTGCACTGCGGGGGGTCGGTGCTCCAGTGAAAAAGGTCACCTGGCAGACGGCGTTCATATTTCCAACCTGAGTCCCAAGACTCTAAAAATCTTGCATGTAAACAAAGAAAAATGACAAAAAAAAATGCAAACCCTCAAAATATAACATACAAAACCATTGAATAACTAGCAGTAATGAAAGTGTCGCCTGTATTGAAGTTCTTAAGTGAGCATGCAAAGTCATCCAGCTGTTTTTAAACCTTAATATCAAGTTTAACTGAGTAAATTTGCGATTCTCATTTCTTCACGAGTATCATAAATCTGTGTCTTCAGGAGTATAACGAGAATGCCGAAACAAAATGTGAGATTTTTTACATTTTGTTTTGGTGTTGTTTTTTGGGTTTGTGGTGTTTTGTGCATTTTTTCCAGCCGGCTTGGAGAGGAAGGGTCTAAACTGGAAGGACGTGGCGGGTCTGGCTGCCCTGCAGCGTCGCTGTGGCAGATAAGCTCCACGAGCAGCGGCAAAAAAGAAATATCAAGTTATTATTTCACAACTGCAAGCTACAAGACATATCTTTGTTTCTCATGGGAAATGAGACAGATGTGTCTCCAAAGACACAACAATTCAGAGCGAAAAATTGTGTTTGTGCAATGAAACACGTTTTATAATTGCTGATCAGCTTTTTGCGTCTTTGGATTGGTTTAATTTTTGTTGATGTGCTCCAGGTCTCCTTAGTCTTTGGTTTCCTCCTCAGATCCTCTTTCAGATTGAGAAATAGACTCAATGAAACTTTCAGTCAGTCAAACCTGTCTGTGACGTCCAACAGGGAGTTTTTGAGCAGCTGGTCGCTGACATCATTTTGTGTGAAACCTTTGTAGTTTCTGGTAATTTTTGTCAATTTCTTAAGTCACACATGAGGTTTCCTTCATAATGCACAGCATCTATTTTCAAGAACATTAAAACAAACAAACAAAACACTGTGTTTAATTACTAATAGTAATAACTATAACTCCTCACATTTAACCTTTTTTGTCATAGAAAAACTATAAACTATCTTGTGTATGTCATGGATGGCCATTTTCTGAAAGCTTCATCAAAACATTTAAAGGGCTTCGTTTGGTGAAAAATAGTTTCTGGGATGAATCTCTAAGTAACAGAAACTCCAAACTTATGCAAAGAGAAACATGTTGCTTTAAGACATCGAAATCTCTCTGTAGAGAAATAAAACCAAAGCGACTGAACGAGATAAGACATTTTAATGTATGTGGGTTCGCACAGTTGGCTGTGGCTCACCTGGGTCTTCTCTCTCTCTCTCTCTTTTACTCTCTGCTGTATTTTTTTATTTTATTTTTTTTTACTGGGAGACAGAAACAGGTTCTTCTGATCGCATTAGATTCACTCCGATGGCTTTTCCAGATATTGCCACTTGACACCGTTCCATTAAAGCTGTCCAGCTAGAAGATTAACTACAGGATGCTTTATGCTTTCGCTGGGTGTTCACTCTGAATGCCAGAGGGCAGGTTAAATCATGTACAGTTTTCAGAGCTTTTTGTATTTTTTATTTATTTTTTTGCCTACCTAGCTTTAAAGCTGCAGTGTGTAGCTTTTTATAAAATGTATATATTTTTACATATTTGATAATCAGCAGCACAGGCCGCTGTGAATGCTAAGGCTAGTTAGCATGGCGTACAAACTGTTTTCCTGAGCAGTACGTTGTTTTCTCCACCATGTTTAGCAGCATGTTCGGAAGGTTGATTGACGGCGCTGAGACCCTCCTTCTGGCTCTGATTGGTTGGTGCATTTCTTCAGATGGTAGTAGCACCAAACGGAGCGGGGGGGAGAAGACGCTTCATTAACTGTCACACACCATAAAGGATCATTTTAATAAAAAAGTATTTTTTATAAACTCCTCTATTTGACACTTTGCTCTCCAAATAAATAAAATGTGATATTGACATGTTATTGGTATGATTATGTATTTCTCTACAGTTACATTCGAATCTGTTTAGTTTATAAAAAAAAAAAATGCAGTCACTGTGAATTGGAGATTTATAGAACATATGATCGATATAGACTGAAGTGGGATCAGGGAAAACCGCCACATCTTCATCTTTCAAGATCTCACAGAGCGCTACTGACCTGCAAACCTACCAAGACACGGCTGTCTACTTTGACTCAGCAGGCTGCGTGAAGAGGGCTTTAATTAGAGAAGCAGCCAACGATAAATCTGGAGGAATTGCAAAGGTCATCATCTCGAGTGGAAAAATCTGTCGGGAAGGAAACTTTTAGTCATAGACTCCACAAATCTGACCTTGATGGAAAGGGTAGCAAGAGGAGAGTGGTGGGTAAAACAAAGTGTACAATTTGCCACAAGCCCGGGGTAGAAGATGCTCTGGTTGAGACTAAGCTGGAATTTTATGGTTTGCATGTAAAATGCAACGTGTGTGCAGAAAGCGAACCCTGCACAAGGCGATGGCAGTGGGAATGCTTTCCTTTTGCAGGGATAGAAGAGCTGACCTAAACCCTAAGAAGTTTGGAATTAAATAATGAATCCTGCTGTAGGCTGCAAAGGTTCACATTCAGACAGCAAGCCAAAGGACACAGGCAGAGCTACAGTGGGACATGTAGAACGTCCCAGTAGACTGAGATTTTTGCAAATAATGGGCAACAAATTTAGACGTTATACGAGCAAAGCTGAACAAGACAAAGGCTTGCAGCTGTAGTTGTTGTAAAAGGTGATTCTACAAAGGATCCATGATCTGGGGGGAGAGGCTGGAAACTGTTTTTCCTTTCACTAGACAATTAAGGGGAACTTCGTGTTGGTCTAGCACAGACAAGACTATAAAATACAAACAAATCTGTTGTAAATTGCTAAGCAGTGCAAATACTTTTGCAACACCAAAGTATTTTGTATGTATTGAAAGCTCCTCCTCTATCTGTTAGTGAGATTCACCAATATTACCCCCTATGTGATTGTATGCATACCCTGATTCCTCTTTTCAGCTTCTTTCAGATGGCAGACAGATTCCTGTTTCCTTAAAAGCAGCATGATGACATTGACGAGAGCAAACAAAATAAGATGAGATCAGGATCTTCTTGTTTTGTTTTTCTTCTTCTTCTTTCAAAATCTTTGCTTATTTAAGGAATTAATTGTTATCCAATTCATTTTTATTTTGGTCTGGACCTGTCTTTGCCAGGAAAGCAGCGGGAAATTCTGCAGAATAGGAGATCAATCAGAATTAAGCGCACATGTGCATGCCAGGCCGTGTGTCAGCGTGTGTGCTGCCCAGGTTTGTTTGTTTCCAGCTGAACCTGCCAGACCGTGTCATCAGCACAAAGTGGGCGCGAGGCAGCTGCCGTGATGGAAATGCACGGGAAATAAGTGAGCTTCGATGTACAAAAATGCAGAAAATTATAGAAAGCAGCTTTCTTAATGTCTAACAATGAATTGTGCAGTTGCGCGGGGACAGGAACCTGCGATTTCAGGAAGATTTTAAATCAGATATTCATATACATGGCACAATATATGGTTGTTTTTCTAACTGCAGGACATTAAATCACTCTAAACTTTTCTTTTTAAGATCAGTTGTGTTTCTTTCAGTAGCATCTTGGGTAAAACAAAAAACAAAAAGATATCAAATATGTCGGGTAGGGAATTATGGAAGTGAAGTGAAGAAGAGGTCGACACTCCAAAAGGAAGAGAAAATGTCTTATTTACCTCTTGCACATCAGGGACAATAAGTTCTTAATTTTTGTAGACATGTCCTGTTGTCTGACGAAATTAAAATTGAAGTGTTTGAACATACATGGAGGAAAAAAGGGCGTGAAAGCAGCATCGTACTGTGAGTTATTTTGTTGCAGAAAGGACTGGTGGGTTTGTGGGGAAAGAACGTCATCTGGAATTATTGAAGCACAATGTCAAGATCTCAGCCAGAACTTTCAGTTTAGAAGTGGGTATTAAAATGCTATCACATTAGTTACAAAGTGACTTTAAAAAAAAAAAAGTACATTTTTTGGAGTGGCTATCACAAAGTCAGTGTCTTCTCAGTCCCAGGACAAACTCAGCTAAAGAGGAGCTCGGTTTGAATTGGACTCGATTTCAGTTTGACTCACATCAGAAATGGACAAAAATTCACAAAAACTGTTGAGTTAAGCTTTTGCAGCATTTGATCCAGCTCATACAATTTCAAGAAAATTTTACCAAACACTAAGGACTTGTATGTGCACAAAATGTACACATTATGTACCATTTCTTAAAACCATTTTTTAGAAACTGTTGTAAAAAGATGGGGGGAGAGGGGGGAGCAATTAAAAGAGGACTGTTTGTCTTTATTTACATGGTGTGTAAATATTTTTGTTTCAACTGCATTAGAAGGCAACAACTGTATGTCAAGTGAGGAGCAGTAATGTGTAGATTGGTTGAAAGGGCTTTTAAAACACCATCAGAAGTGATGACAAGACGCTTTTTGGTTTGCTTGATCATTTTTAGATGACGAACACCCCGAATACTGGCACCATCTAGCGGTGGAAACAAGCAACTGCATTGAAATGAGGAAAATACAGGTGACCTGATTCTCCAGCAAAAATTGTGACAAAATAAATAGATAACAGGCCTTTTCTTTCAAAATCACAACAGTTTTTATTAGTAAAGTAATTGGAACAAAACTCAAATTAAACTGGTAGACGAAAACAAAGAAAGCTGCACTGGTATGTTCCATGGCAGCAAGCTTATCAGTGTTGGAGATCTGCACTTAGTTACTGGCATAAAGCCCTGCGTATCAATCTTTCTGATCTCAAAGCATTACATAACTATTTGGTTAATTAGGAGCATACTTTTTGTCTTTGAGGGTTTTTCCCAGATGCGGACGGTGAGTTGTTCAAAGAAAGAGCGAGGAAGGGCTTTGACAGAAAAAGAATTAATGAAAATTCTGCTTTCAATAGAGCAATTAGTGAAGGTAAAAAAATAAAAAAAAACTATATAATTCCATAACGCAAAAACCAGTTGCTTTTCACAGAGAGCATCTGTTGCACTGAAGATAGCAGCTGCTCATATTGGTTCCAGGGAACTCCAGCTCACACCGAAATAAAACGTATGTAAAAAGCTTGACAATCTGAAAACTGTCTGCAACAAGAGACAGCATAATTAGCCTGTCAAACATAAGGTGTATTTTTAGAGATAGCATCAGTTCACAGTTTCAATTCAAATGCACATTCGCTTCATTTATGCTCCACGAAGTCACCAGAAAAAGAGAAGAAGAAGAAAAAGAAAAACACATCATTTTTCTTTCAGCTCTCCCCCTTTTTCCATCTGTTTTATTTTTTTTTTTTTTTCTTCTTTCCCATTAACTTACTCTTGGCTGATTTCCAAACTGTGCACTCCTCCTCGTGTTGTTTATGTGGTCGTTCACCCACAGCAGTGGCAGCTGCATCTTCAGCTCCCGTCTCGCCTTTTTCTTGCCATCGACTTCCTGCTTCATTAGCTTCTCTGCTCCATGTGAAGCGCTCCTGGGTTTCAGCCAAAGCAATTATTATTATTATTATTATTTGAAGTGCAGAACACATGAAGACATGCCACAGGTGTAGTTTCAACACACAACAACAGGTAGGCTCCGGAGGACGAGAGGCTTGTGTCATTGACCTTAGAGCTTCTGCAAACCCCTGTTTGTCATTTGCTCGACTCCATGCACACATGGACGGTATACTGGAACAGTTCTGGGGGCCAGTTTGCAGCGGCAACGCAAAAATACTGTGAAAGCTCAACAAGTTGCACGCTTTCAGAAAGACTGCTGCTTGTTTTCCAGCCTCTCTGTTGTTTGGTCTAAAATAGAGGATCTCAGAGTGACCCCTTGTGGATGCGGCGGGGCATCAGTTTTATGAAACAGACACTAGAAACAAGATGTTCACTTACAGTGTATAAACACAAGATTTGTGACGTGTCAAGAATGGGAAATTTCTGCTTCCAAGGCTGTTTACAAGTTACATTAAACACCATTTAAACTCATTATTCATTTGGTTGTTTTGCTTGCACTGTGTTGTGAAAAGTGCTTGGCCTCTTCCTGGGTTTCCTTCTTCTTTTGCATGTTTTTCACATTTCAGTGAAAAAACGTGCAAACGGATCAATTTAAATATTAGTCAGAGACAAAATCAAAACACAAAATGGAGTTTTTAAACAAAGGTGTTTATTATTTAAGGAGGAGAAAAAAACCCTACATGGATCTGTGTGCAAAAGTGATTGAACCTAACAACTCAAAATCAAGCTTTTGTGATGATGTGCATTAACTATTTTACAGTCCTAGAGGAATTTTGCAATAAAAAGTTTTTGAACTACGATTTGGGGGGGTTTAGCTAATATCGAATTTAGTGCATTTGGCAAAACTGCAATGGAAACACTTTTTTAGCATGAAAAAAGTGTTTCCATTTTTCATGCTAACCATGCTAACCGGTTGATGACCATCAACCGGATGCTTCTATTGGAGGAACAGACAAAGAAGATGACAGGAACAGGTAGGATGATGGCGACGCATGTTTTTGGGTTTTTTTTAACAAACTTATTCATCTGTGATTTTAATTGCATTTCTTATTCCATGGAAATGGTGCAACTGAGAAATTGTGCCTTTTTGGCGTTAGCAGAATATCGACCACATTGTGTTTTTCATACAGTTGTAATGGAAACAAAGCTACAGGCATGATCTTGGGTATGTTTCTGTTTCTTTATTTGCAAGCGTAAAAACGTGCAATGTATGAATTCGGCTTCGAGCAGGACAGCACACAGGACACTTTTAAGCTTGCGGTCCAGTTTGACACTTTCAGCGTTGGCGGAAGAAGCAGGATCCACAGAAGCCAGTGCTGATTCGGACAGGCAAGGGGTGGGTCTTCACTCATTTTCCTTTAAGTTGAAAGGCTTGTTAGGCAGAGAGTGGCAGAGAGCGTCAACGGAGCTATGGGAGAAGACAGTGGAGCAACAGCAAACCAGAGGAGATCAAGACTCAGGTGACTGTTTGAGTTAACAAACCACGAGGGAATGAGGATCTTCAGATTGTCGCCTGGAAAGGGCAAAAGTAGTCGAAGTAAGTTCAGGAATGAGGGAGCAATGACAAGAGAATCCATGAAAAGTATCTCTAGCAGGGCAGCTTGATTTTTCCAGTGCGGTAAAGCATCAGGTGTTTGATGGCCGTCTGACAGAATGCCAACCAGGAAGAGGGCAAACGCTTCAGGTAACACTTTGTTTGAAGGAGGGAGCATAAGACTCACATAAACTTGAAACAACACCTGTCATGAACATCAAGGAGTCTGACTGTTGGTTAAAAAAAAAAAGAAAAAAAAAAAAAGACACATTTAATGCAAGGTTGACACTTTTAATTGACTTTTAGTGCAACTTTGCATTAAAAGTGTTATTATTTACAGAATGACTTTATAACAGCAGTAAAAACATAAAGACTCCTGCATGTTCAGAACAAGTGTTATATTTATGACAGTATGATGTCAGTCTTATGTACACTCGTTCAATATAGTGTTACCACACCCACAAACACCCACAAACACACGCAAACACACGCAAACGCACGCAAACACACACAAACACACTGTAAATACCGTTATTTGAAATAAAGTGTAAACAATTCGTCAGAGAAAAACATAGAGACCCTTGTTTCAATTGAGAGCTTCGAAATTTAACAGTGTGTGTTAAATCTGTTGTCTGTGTAAAATATCTTCATCGTGGAGGAGGATCACTAGATGGCAGTGTGGCATTAACCGTCTCTTCCTTGAATTAGTAAAAACTTACAAATGCAGAAAAAGGTCAGAAAAGGAGGGTGGGGGGTCGGGGGGCGGACAGGATGATACAGGTTTAAGATGTTCAAACTGTCTTCACACACAGGCTGGTGTTCTGCATGTTGTGTGTGAGGAGGTGCAACCTATAATCCCAGAACAAACACGGCCCACGCTCACATCTCTTTGCCTTGCAGGCCGCCGCTGTGCTGGAGAGGATTACAAGATGGAAATCAAAAGAGAACACATTTGCACATTGCCTGCTGACAACACAGTCACACCAACAACAGACGACTAGAGTTAAGCCAATTGACCACTGACACAGCTCTCAACCCTTCACATTTAATGTGCTGTGTTTGTGTGTCATAAAGTAGTGATAAGAACCCAGGAAATACCCTACTAAATCCAATGTGATTTATTAATTTAACTATATTTTGTGTGGTTTTCATCTCTCCCAATCAATCACTTACCGTCATTTACTATCTATTCAGTAACAATGTGAGGGTTTGATTCATTTCTGCCAACGCGACCCTTTTTCCTGTCATCCTCAGCTTGCTTCAAAAGACGTCGATCTGTTCTTTGAGCTCTCTCTCTCTCACACAGCTGCTGACTTCCTCTGAACCGGGCTGACTTAGAGGGAGTGCGGAGGACAAGGTCGGCATTTGGGTCAATAATGCATGCGTCGGTGAGGCCAGCTCGGGACAGAGGCCGTTTTTTTTTTTTTCTTCTTCTCTTTTCTTTAAACAGGACGGCTTCAGACATCCGACTCATGTACAGGACTCTATTAAAAATAGAACAAGTGGTCAGACAAAAGTGCTAGACTCAGCTGCGGGCCTCTGGAGTCCTGAGCTGGTTGCCAACCAGCACTGAACACGTTACGTTCAGATGCTCTAATAGACATTAAATAGTAAGGAGCGAATTTGAAAGGAAATTGGACGAAGTTTTCTGCTTTCCACACGGTTACCCTTCATCTAAGAGGAGCGTGGACAAGCAAAACCTATTAGATGAATCAAAGGGGTGAATGAATGTTCAAGGTGGAAAGCAAAGAAAGGGACAGACGGAATACAGCTGGTTTCCCAACATAAAATTATTCATATTACACTCAACTTTGTTTAAATAGTTCAGTATTCTTCCTTCCTGGTGTCTGTTCATTGACTTCATTGCATCGTAGTAGACCAAGAAAAAGCTGCACCTTGGTTTGAAGTGGGAGAAAATCAGTACATAGTTTTCAGGAATTTCCTTGTTTTTCTTCCACCAGTAGAAGTCTGAAATATAACAGGCATTTGTGTTTAAGTCAAAATAAATAAAATCTTGATGGAAGACTAACAAGACGAAAGGTGTGGTTGAAAAAAAAAAGAAAATAGAGGAGACAGTAGATTTGTGGGTAAAAGAAAAGATCTGTGGCTAAACAAAATAGGCAATAGCAACTGGAGAAAAATCAGACTAAGTCCAAATCCATAAGACTTGCACAACTCTGGTGCTCTCCTGAAATCCCTCCTCCAGCAGCTTTTATGGCACATTCAACTACGTGTCATTTACTGGACTATGTGAAATGACTCCAAAGTGATTTGCATCATTTTTTTATTCTCATTTATCTCCACAGTCTTATTAAAAAGTATCCTAAACCTGAATTCGTTGTTGTATAATCCATCTGTTGTGTGCTTTACTGTTATGTCATCAGTCAAAACAGATCAAATATGTTTTTATTGGTATAACATCAATGTGAAAAGAAGTGAAAAATATGGTTTAATTTCAAAAAGCACTCATCAAATGCAGAGAAAGGTGTGACACTTTAACAGCTTGTTTAACAATACGTTTTGTCAATGCGTCCCTTGATCTCTGTCTTCTCGTGGCCCAGAAGGAAAATGAATTTGACTCCCCGGATTTATAACAAATCTCGAAGAGTTTTGCTTTCCGTCGAGACAAACCGTCTTTGAATTATTTCTGCAAAGACGGACGGTCAAATTTTTGTTGTCCGAATTAATAAAAAACAACAACAAAAAAAGAGGGTAAACGCATAGATGCAGGCCACACTTTTCAGACTTTATGTCAGACACCTGTGCATTTTACTTGCCCGTTCATATTGTGAACTTCTTTATGTTGCATGCAATCTCAATGTCACACGTTCACGTGAACTCTTCGCGAGGCGCCGCGCGCCCACTGATATCAGATTCATCCCCATCTAAATCCTTAAACTACAAATCGACTCCAGTGACCTGAGATAAAGGATCGCCTGTACACACACACACACACACACACACACACACACACACACACACACACACACACGAGAGTCTAAAAACCAGGCTAACGCTGCTTAAGGACATGAGAGTGAGTGCGAAATGGAGAAGCACAAAAGGAACCGCGCATGGAAGGCACACCTGCTCCTGCGACCTCCCCCTTCCTTTAATGGCGGATTCGGGCCGAGTCGCCTGGAGCATTTTACTGTCCATTTACAGCAAACCTTCTCCATTGCCTGCTCTCTGTCCTTCTCCTCCCCTCTGCCACTGCTCTCCACAACAGAGGAGTTAAACCTCTAAAAGGCCGCGCTCCAGCAGAAACCATTAGCAACACCCCCCTAGGTCACTACCACCAGCTCTCTCTCTCTCTCTCTCTCTCTGTCTCACACACACACACACACACACACAAACACACACACACGGCTGTAAGTCGCTTGGCTCCTTGGCGGACACTGCAAGAACTCAGCATATCAGTTTTAAAAAATTAACCACGGATCCGGGGTTCCATTACATTCTCCTTGATCTTGCACTAAATGGGGAAGCTGTTTCACCGTGCCGACATCCTTTGACTTTCATGTGATAAAACTTTAATAGATGCCCCCCCTCATCCCCTCCCAACTTACTCCTACAAGTGAGTATAACGTATAAATGTACGTGTGCAGCCAGGACAACTTCGCTGGCCTTCAGACGTCCCTGTAGTGAACCTCTGCCTCCGTGTGTCCGCGCTCTGTACTGAACACAAAGAATAGAAAAGCTTCAAATCATAGTTTGGATTTGTGAGGTCCAGGACCTCGCAAGACGTGAACATACCCTCTGTGAAGGGAGCAGTGCATGTGCTAATTAACCAACATAAGTTAAGAATCACGCAATGACTCACAAATGCTGCAGCGGTTGCGTTTAAATCATCGTGGTAAATATTTACGTGACACCTCGTTTTGTTTCCACAATCTCGTCTTTCAACTCCATTTACACCTGCAAAGGTGCGCCACTTTTCCAAGCTACCCTCCGTTTAATTCCACCTGCGTCCTCTAGATGGCAGTCGAAGAGCGCGTTTGGTCTGATGACCTCCGCTGCCTGTGGAGGAGCGAGAGGCTGCTGGCGCTCGTGGTACAAACCGTCCCATCGGTTTGTAAATGGAGGTTAAATTGATAAGGACACCCGGACCTCGGTCAGAACCCGACCTTTTGTTCGGTGCACAGAGGTTCGGAAATGAGGCGAGCGTTTCATAGAGAAAAGCTGTCACACATACACTGTGATGTGTGCTCAAGACTTTAATGTAATTAGTATTTATTTTATTTTTAGTCACTTTTAGAAGGTTCCACTTCAGAGGTGTGGCCTCACGACAGCACATTCCCTTATAAGTAATAAAATCGTGAAAACATATTTTCTTTTAAATACATACATTTTGACTTCATCTTTCATAATAAACTATTTTCTTGTGGTTTCATGTCGTGTTTTTTTTTTTTTTTTTTTTTTACAGTATTTGTGCTAATATGTGCTGCTGAATGTGACTTCTTATTACTCACCATGTCAGTTACAGACGATAACTTGAAGGCTGAGACGTTGGATTGAAGTTTTGCACTTCAATACAATGTTTTCGACCAATTTTGAGAAAAATTTGCAGTAAAATTAGAAGAAAATATGCAAATTAGTTGATTTTGTGTGAATTTTGCAGACTTATTGATGTAATGTGGAGTCTAGAGGGCCATATAAAAAAGATACGGCAGACCAGATTTGGCCCCGGGCCTTCAGTTTCTCACCCGTGCATTAACTAATGGATGCTTCACCCACATTTTATTTCATAGATTAATAAAGAAAGCTCACTGATATTTCAACAAAATTCAAATCAGATCAGATGGTCTCCAAATCAGATATGGATCCAATGCAAATGTTTGACAAAAGTTTTTTTTTTTTTTGTTTTTATCTCCCCATATAATTTATGACGGTTTCTCATTTTAATTTTATAAAATGAAATAATTATTTAATTTCATTTCATTTTCATAAAATTTCAAGGGTAACCTGCTGTCTTCTTAGTATCACGTCTCTTTAATAAAGCTACATAATTCAGTAGAAAACTTCTGTTATATATTTACCTATTTATGATATTTGGTTCATTAACTACAAAAGTACTTGTTTAGTTTTGCCTTTAATTCAAATGTATTTTCTGGACTTCCAGGTTTTGCAAAAAGACTGATAAGTACATTTATAAATTAAAATTCTACTTAAAAAATCTCCAAATATGAAAATGATCCTTATTATGGTTTCAAGTTTCAGATTAACTTTGCGTTTTTATTCAATATGTCTTTCCCATGCAAAATAACAAAGATATGCTTTGTGATTAAGCACCTTTTCTGATTTTCTGTTGCATTAAATAAATGTTTTTCTTTTATTCTGATGATGTTTAATATGTCGTGGGGAAAAAAAAAAAAAAACACAGCACACATTAGTGAGGAAACACACTACTGAACAAGGGAGGCGAATTAAACCACAGACTACCTTGCTGGTTTTAGCCTTCGCTCGTGGAGTTCCTCTGAATTCCTGCTGAACACAAAAGAACAACTCAGGATAGTGAAACACAATAAAAGTGAGCCAAACATGTGTTTTAAAAATCATTGGGTTGTTCTAATGATTCTCTCCTGGAGCCAGTGCCCTTGTTATATGGGGAGGAATGAGAAGCATTTCAGGAACTCACTGGCTGCTCCGAGCCGCCCTCCGAGTCAATGGCCGCTGTTCTCGACAGATATAGAGCCAGTCTGTCTTTGACTGAGGAGGAAGTAGATATCCTATCTCTGGATTGTCCTGGTGAAGTGCCTCCTTTGGCCAGTGAAGGATTATATTTATCATCTGCAGAGAAAAAATAACATCAACTTTATTTTCATCTTGAATTAAGATGTTTAGATGTTTAGACATCCGCTTTAAAAGTTGGATAAGACTCGGGCGACGGTCTGTGTCTCTGGTCTGTGAGATGTTTCATAATGACAGGTTTTATTTTTGGATTCCCCTCACGGCGTCATGGTGACAACGGCATCCATCTTTTCTCCGCCGCAGCTTCAGATGGACTCACAAAAGCTTGTGCGTTCTGCATCATTTAATGAAAATAGGAGTATTTCTTAAAAACCAAATCTTCTTCGAAAGACTTTGATCCTTAATATGCCGGTGCAGCGTTCCTGCTGCCTCAGACCCTCACCGGACCCCGCATGCCATGGACTGACTATAGAGCTCAGGAGGGACAAAAAACAACAACTGCTGGCTCAGCTGGAGTGTCCCAGAATGTGTGCTCATTTTTCACCGTGTGCTCTCTGCCGTCAAAGCTTTAGGCACCTGACTCGAGGAATGCAATGGCTTGACCTCGTAAGAATCCCAGAAAAGATTTGAGAAATTTCACTTTTTCAAAAACACAAGAGCTGAATTTGTAACCTGTCGCTTTAAGAAAAGGCACAACAAACTGAGATAAACGGATATTCCTGCAAAAAGCTGTGAGCAATACTTCTCTAGGCTTCTTTGCTTAGCATGAATCTAATTTAGTTGGACCTGGAGCCTGAAGATTGGCAGGGGCGGAGACCAAAATGTACTTTCAACGTCTTGAAAGATCTCCGTCCATGCAAACCTAATTTATGAACATTTAGAAAACTGTCAAATATGCTTTTTTTCCCCGGTTATTTAAGGAGGCGGATGAATTATCTTCCTGTGTAAAACCCAAAAAAAGAACAGACAATGGATCTGAGTTGGATAGTAACTAGTTACATTTATTTAAGTAACTTTTGTTTGCGTTGTACTTTTTACTTTTACTTGAGTATTTGTTTATGAAGTATCAGTGGGCTCTTACTAGAGTAAAGATTCTGGATACTGTGAGTAACTTCCCTAGATGAAGATGGCCAGAATCTGGGTTCAACCAAAGCATCGCCAGGCACAGGCACAGGCACAGACACACATCTGCAAATTTCATAAGTTTTACATTGAAAGAAATTGATTTGGTAAAATATTGCCTGATTTTGTACTTATGCTACTTATACAAATTATTTCCACTTCGGTCTTTAAATACCAACATTTTCACATAACTATATATTTTGGTCCATCTGATAATGTAAACAGATCAGTTACTCAGGACTCAGGAGGCTTTTTTACTAAATACTTGAGTCATTTCTTGGACGGCTGCTTTTTATTTTTTACAAGAATAACGATACGTTAAAGTAGTGCTACTCTTACTGGAGTACAATGTCTGGATACTCTCAACACCTCTGCAATGGATATAAAAGTAATCCAGTGTATTATATTGCTTTTTACATTGCTTTAGTTCCTGGTAGGTCTGTACTTTGACTGGAACTGCTTCAGATGTTTCATTATACAATGCTTGGATGCGCACTGCCTCCTGGCTTCACTTCCTGCAAAAACAATTATTGGCTTCTGTGTAACAAACTGCTGAATGAAAATGTGACAACAGCATAACGCTCCATATAACTAGAATAAACTACTCTCAGAGGAAACTTACTTTAAAAATCTGAATTCAAAGTGTTACCTCTAAGTGTCCATAACGACGATTTTAGCTTAATGAAACGGATCAAACATCATTGTAAGTTTGAAGTCCAACAATGAGAGGTGCTGCACGGACCACCCATGTGTGAGTAATGGCCAGATTGAAACACACCTCGCTTGTCACCCATTAAGCCCTGACAGGACAAAAGGATGGACCCCGCGAGGCGGCGCCTCTCACGAGCCTGGACTTAAAGCATTTTCATACATGGGTGGACAGAAAGAATGAAGTCACCGAAGGCCTTGCGTGTCGAAATCCACCAAACTCTGAGGTCACCCATTGCCGGTGTGTTTACAAAACATCTTGGTATCAAATCAGTACAGATTAAAAGGTTGATGGCTTTAGGGACTGCGGGAAATCTGAGCACGTTCTACGTGATTCCCACATTTTCGCAGCCATTTCCCTGGTAATGGAAAGGAGCTATTAGTGGCACGTTGATGGGTGTGTGTCGACGACTGGCAGCTGTGCAAGTGGCGGTGAAATGCAGTTGCTATTTGTTCTTCACCACCTTCCCCGTCATCAGCTGTTCAGGATTGTTGCCACATTCACATACTGCAGTAAAATCCTTAACACTAAGGAAGAAAACAAAAAACTGCTCATGTGAATGGATTCCTCACTATCTAATTAACACATACATAACATTTCACTGTGTAGATCCCATTAATATCAGCAAAGTTGGGTTTTACTACTCTTACTTTAAGGTCATATCTACAAATAATGAACAAACTTTGCAGCTTTCAGCCTAATTGGGTCATAAATGTTGACTTACCAGAGGTGGAAAGAACAGCCAAGTAGAATAGAACAACTTTGACATAATTTCACTTAAATATAAATAAAAATAGCAATTGAAGGTATTACTCAAGTAAGATTAAACAGTTAGTTGGTAAAAAAAAAAATCTACTCAAGTATTAACTGTTCAAAAATATTGATGATTTAATATTTAAAAATTACATCATCATACGGACCAAAATATAAAGTTATGTGGAGAGTTTGGTATTTTAAAGACCAAAATGAAAATAATTCATGTTGGTGGCATGATTGCAAAGAATAACAAAATCAGGCAAAAGAAACATTTTTCCAAATGAATTTCTTTCAATATAAAGATAAAAGATAACACATGTTTGTTCTTCGTTCAGTGAACTTACAAATAGTGGGTAGAGAATCCAGAAATTTTACTGAAGCAAAAATAGTAACACGTCATAATAAGATGACTCAAGCAAAGGTAAAAAGTTTTTCCTTCTTTTCCAAAAAGTTACTCAAGTAAATGTAACTGACTAAATGTAACTGGTTACATCCCAACTCTGTGACCAACTGGTCCAAAACCTGTCAATAACATCAACCTGCTGGTTGGGACAGTAAATGAAAGTCAACAGGAAGCCACGGCCTAAAACATTTAGATGTGAAAGCTCTTACTGAGGGATAAGGATTCAAAGCTAGCCAGGTGCTTAACATGAGTTCGGAAGAAGCAGTAAATTTAAAGGGAAGTTGTGCTTTCTACAACATGTCTACAGGTCATTCAATTTCTGAGAGAGCAACACTTTCAATGGAAAACGGGAAGGCTCGATACAGAACAGCAAACTTGCCCTGTTTCGTTTTTTTTGGGGTTTTTTTGTGGTAATAGAAGTTGACGGTAGCAATCCTCAAGGCGACAAACACAGCTAGCATTTTAAGCATGCTAGCTGGGCTAGCTGCTATTGTGCGATGTTAAAGGTAGCTTAAACTGTCAATAACAACAAAATGTTCTTCTTGTTTTAAAATTATAGAGTAACCCTGTTTTACAGGCAACGCTCTCACACAGCAGTATCACAAAAAGTAATTCATGATGGTTCAACAAAAGGAAAGAAAGAAAAAACATTTTCCTGCATTGTTCAATTATCTTCTTATGCAACAGCCCCTATTGAGAGCTGCAGCACATAGAGATCAGAATCAGGTCAAAGTTTTGCAACAACTAGAGATTCTAATTTAGCACTGAAAGACCCCGTTTGAATATCTGATTAATGCCTGTCTTTGTATTCATAAATAGGAGGAGCAGAATAATCATTAACTGATTATAGAGAAGAATCTGCCTTTGCTTGTCTTATATGGTTCATGGTCTGAGAGAAGGAAATCCTTATTTGCTGGTCAAAACAGCAAAACATACATTAGAAATCAGATAAATATTTCATCAGCACCCAGGGCCAAATGACAAAAACACAATTAGTAAGATTTTTTTCTTTTATATAATTTCTCTCGGTACATCTGTCCATCATCATCTCCCATTCAGTCTAATTGAACGTATACTTACAGAAACACTGTCCGGCCTTGTTCACCGTTTCCTCCCCGTGTGTCTCTGCTGTCTAAACGCTCGAGCTCCTGCGATGTGTCGCCCAGCCTGTCTCCTCTCTTCCTGCGAGCCGCTGACTGAACCTTTCTAGTCCTGAGCTCTCGAGGACAGCTGATTTTTATCTGTCCCTGCGTTAGAACTTTGGCTATTTTGGGACAGTGGGCTGGCTGCTGCTACGGGCCTGACTCAGTCACCCCTGTTGGTCACTGATAGACTGGGACACCCCTCCACCTCCCTTTCCCACAGCTACATTGTCACCCACTATTACAGGCGCTGGGTGGGACCGTGTGTGTGTGCGTGTGTGTGTGTGTGTGTGGGCGTGTGCGTGTGTGTGTGTGTGTGTGGGTGGGTGTGTGGGCGTGTGTGTGTGTGTGTGTGGTGGATGTTAAAATAACACACGGGAAGTCACGGAAGGCTCTATTTTGGCTGAGTGGTCAAGGCGACTAACAGACCGACAGATTCAGGGCCTTGCAAAAATATTAGTTGTGTGAGTTTGGTTCCATTTTATCATGTTACAGTCAAAAGTTTTAATGTATTTTATCAGGATTGAATGTGACAGATCAACACAGTGCCACCCTGAGTCGACTCTTTGTAGAATCACCTTTTGATGCAGTCTTTCCGGGTGTGACCCCACCAGCTTTCCAGACACAAAGGTGGAATTTTTATACGTTATTCTTTACAAAATAGGTCAATTGACCTATAGGTCAACAGGTCAAAATTGGTTCTCTTATTGGCTAGGATGGAGAGCAATATGAATTTCAAAGATAGAGTTATAGAATTAGGTTATAGAAAAAACAATGTTTTTTAATTCTTCAAATTCGCTGTAACACAGACTGCTACAGGAGAGCTTCCATCACCATCTACAACAACTCTTTGAGTATGTTTTAATTAATAGGATTTACAACAGCATTTATTTTCCCTATTGGGGTCAATAGATTATTTTTCAATGGAATTGAATTGTATTTTGGTTAGCGACTGACAAGGCCATTGTAAGTCTGTAGCTAGTTGAAATTGTTATCCAGATGCTAACAAACCTGATGGAAAAAAAGGAATAGTTAAAAGAATTTGTTGTGAAAAATTTAAAAAGAGGAACATTGATTTAAAAAAATGGATAAAATAAACATTCTGAATACTTCCAGCAGGTCCTGAATAAGGATACTTTCCTCCTGTTGTTGGTAAGCATTTTTAACATCCCAATGTTTTTTATGCTTTTGTTTTTCAGACAGCACATCCTGCCTTTAAATGCCCACTCACCCTTCTGCCTTTCCCTTACTCATACTAACCAACATCGCAGGGCGAAGACGTCAGAGAACCTAAGCAATATCAGTTCCACTGCTTACAGGGCCGAGGTCTGCATGGCAGACAGAGCTGTCAGCGATGGCCTCACTCCTATCTTGAGCCTGTGTGCAGGACACATAGCTATGTACCTACACCACAACATCCTTGTCTTTATTTAGCTTCTCCCCATGAAAACAGCACAGGGGTCACCGCTCA
The DNA here is from genome assembly GCA_903067055.1 of Poeciliopsis paucimaculata. Classification (NCBI taxonomy): domain Eukaryota; kingdom Metazoa; phylum Chordata; class Actinopteri; order Cyprinodontiformes; family Poeciliidae; genus Poeciliopsis; species Poeciliopsis paucimaculata. Next base: position 36,057 of record CAEGAD010001843.1, on the reverse strand, counting down.
ACAACCGTTTTCAAGATTCACCCCATGACACTTTAAATCTCACTAAGGTGGATTGTGACGTATTAGCTGAAATCTAAACATAGATCTATGTGATACGCTGAGTAAATCTAGATATTAAAGCGCTGTTGTGTCCCCATGTTTCCAAGAACAAACACGTTAACTGTATTTTAAAGGAAGGGGCAGGCGGTTGCACACTGACACACCCAGGTGTGTGTATAAGTCATGGTTTTTAGTGGGTTCAGACACTAAATCCCTCCTGTCTTCTTAGATGTCAGTGAGGATTCACACAAAATGAAATGGCTCTGCTCACCGTGCGTGGGTCTGGACGTGTGTCTGTGACTCTCTGGGAGGTCATTTGGAGCCTTTCGACCGTCCACCTGGGTCGTTCTCTGTGGGTGGACAAGAAGTGTAGTTAATCTGTCGTTCATGTTCTGACCTCACTTCCTGTCTACTATTAAGACTAAGCCTAAAGGTTTTGGTTTTTTATAAAACTTGTAGTTAGTTAGAGTGGTTTAGACTATCCTAATTTAGGGTTCAGCCACCTTTTCAATCCAAAGAGACATTTTTGCCCCCGATGCTACAAAATAAAACTTCCCTGGAGCTGCAAAAAACTGTTTACTATGTGCTACATAAAATGTGTCATTATGACAGTTAACAAAAGTACACTAAAAGTCACTTTAGAACTAACTGAATGCTGTATTAGAAAAGAAAGAAAAACAGTGTTGCAGAATGAGGTCAGCCGTTTCTGGAACAAAAATAAAATTAGCCAGCATAGTTTGAAGCTAGCTACTTTTAAAAGCATGTTGTAGATATTAAAAGTGGATTTTGCATAAAAACTTTCTTATTGCATCCATGATCAAAGAACATGCCCTTTTTGATTCTTTTGTTGGCAGCAACATTCTCCTACTGCTCTCCAATTTAGTTATTTCTGATGTTAGCTTTGTGCTCTTTCTTTGTTTTAGCCTGGTGTTTCTGTTCAGCTGTGACACCTTTCTGTGGTCCTACAGCTGACCTATTGCTGCCCATAACTTCATGTCCTCTTCCTATAGATGATGCACCTGTCTCTGTCCTTCTATGTCAAAGGACAGAGACCCAACATCGCAGGGCGATGTCTGCTCTGTGTGTCTGCTCTGTCATGTCAAAGACGGAGTCGGTCGTGGCAGATGACACCGACGCAGGCTTTGCTGTTATTTGGCAAAAGGTTCATGTTTTTGGTGTCTGGAAAATGAGTCGTTTCAAAAACCTCCCGATTGTTGCGTTACATCGGTACTGCGCTGTTACCTAGCAACCCCAGCTTAGCAACGCAAGACCGTTTGGTAACCTGGTTTTACAGATGGCTGTAAAATGGCCATCTGTAAATAAGATGGCTGCTTGAAAAGACAAGTGTTTAGTTATTGACTTACTGTTCAGAAAAAAATTTGCTGCGTTCTTGTTGGTTGTGCAGGAGGCTCTGTAGAGCTTTTCAAAGATGTTTGCAGCCATTTTGTGCCAGTGTAAACGTTGATTTGGGGGGCGTGGCCAGAAGCAGCTTATTTGGATTTAAAATGACAAGACACTCTAAAACAGGCAGAACTGAGCAGACTAAAATCTTGTTATCTAAGAATGATTTTGTAAAAAAAAAAAAAAAAAAAAGTAAATATGTTTTGTACAGCCCATAGGCCTAACCTAACATGTTTCAGAAAGCATAATAGAGAGGCAGGACTTTGTTTTGGCCAGCTCCATATGTTCTCAACAGCCACCGTCTCTTACCTGAATCGTATTTTCCTTCAGAGAGGTGTTGTAGCTCCTCCGGTCCTGCAGAGGACAGACTCCAGCTGCTTTACCAACGCTTGTGGATGAGGAGTTCAGCCCCATGCCGCCGTGGTCGTCCTGCTGCAGGCCGGCCTTGGACTCGAACAGCGCCCGCAGAGCTCTGGTGCCAGAAGTCTCTCTCTGCGGGAGGAAATCCATGGAGCGACTCCTGGACAGATTAGTCCAGAAGCTCGCAGAGTCCCTGCTGTCCGGCCTCTTCCAACGACTGTCCACACAGGTTACTGACTCCTGAAGACATGCAATGATTTTAAGGTCTAGCCTCAGATTAGGGCTGCAGCTAATTTTAGTAATCGATTATTGTATTGATAATTGTGATAATCGATTAATTGGATCAGATAAACTGATACATTCTGCTGATTTTACACTTCATCACTTAAGCTTTTTTATTCAATGTTAGGAATCCATTAGAACGACAAATAATTCAATTCATGATTTAAATGACAACATAAACATTTAACTGCCTAAAAGTGTTTATTTTAACACAGCGTTCCTTTAGTGATCATTTGATCTGTGGTGATAAAAGATGCATCTGCAGCTCAATACTTTGAACATCAACATATGAAAGGTTTGAGCTTTTCTGCTTGACTGAAAATCAATGCAGCGTCAAGCTGTAGCCTTTATGGGTTGTTTTGACTGGAAGTTCCTTACAGACAAGAAAAGGGCTTTTTTCTTATCTTAAATGTGAGATGTATATATCTTTTTCAAAATTTTGGCTTAATTATTGCTTTGAATGCGTTGTTCTTTTAGCAAATTGGCTTTTTTCCAACTCCAGTTAATTATTACTTGTTTCTTAGATTAGTGGACAATAATTTCAATAATAAATTAATCCGATTAATCGTTTGAGCCCTACCTCAAATCCTTGCTCTGCTTTTTCCAAACTCCTTAGGTCTGCACAGCTTTGGTAACTGTTGGGGGAGGAAACAGGCAAATTTATCTTTTTTGACCTTTGCAACATGGTAGGAATGTCTTCGCCGAGTTGTGGACTCACTGCTGCACCAGCTGGGAGACAGACTTCCTGTTCCAGCTTGCTGTCGACGATGCGGCCCATGACCGTTCCTGAGTCCCGGAGAGACTCTTGAGGGACTGAGTCCTCCTCAGGCCAAACGTCTCCATTGCAGTGTCTCTACCAACAGCTGCCAATGAGGAAAGAAGAGTTCAAACATTTTACTACCGATCATGCCCTCAGCTCCAAACATTTAAAGCCGATCAATGTCATTTTGATCGCTTTCTTGAATGAAAATCCCCCCAAAAGTCATTACCAATCAATCGTAAAGCTGAGGTTTAACTTTACTGGAGTTACTCTGTAACAGGCTGAGACTCTGGCGGTCATATGACTCCGTTAATGTTTATAAACTCGGTCACTTCCACTGCAAATCAAGCTGCATCCCACTGCATCTCACTGCACAAACAGCGAATGATTTTGTCTTTCCAAAAACTCGGTGTGAGTAAGTTCAACAAAGACAAAGCTCCATGCTGCTTTAAATAAATTAATAAGTAAATAAAACATTTACATAACTCTTTAGAAGTTCTGTATAAATTCAATACTAGAAGCATGTAGCTACAACACCACTTATGACACGACAATTATCTGACAAATCAAACGAAAAGCTCATACCGGAGGAGAAGAAGACGACGAGGCAGCCGCTTGCTGTCCTTCAGTCTGATTTGTGCCTTTTGGAGCATCTCTCACAAGACACAGCAATTTCTGGTGGGCAAAGTCCATTCACACCTTGTGATACAGGAACATACGGAAATGACCTTTTTTTTTTATCACAGCATCACCTGATGAATTTACCTGATCCACATTTTGTCGCCACAACCGCAAACATCAGAACATTTTGTGTAATAGAGCATTGAAGGGGCTAATAATTGTGAAAAGAAAGAACAAAGCAATGGTTTTCAAGGTTCTTTGCAATTACTAGCCTGAAAGTGTGGTGTGTGTTTGAATACTTCCTATAATTAGAGCTGCTGGTCTTTTGGGGTGTGTGTTTACTACTTTTGCACATCTGCAGATTTACAACTTTGCTTATTAATTTTCTGCAATGCCGGCTTGTCAGAGTCTGGGGTCATAACTTTTTAAGTCTTGCCACAGATTCTCAATTGAATTTAGCGAAACTCTGATTAGCTTCCGTGTCCATGTTGAAGAAAATCACAGTGTCGTGCAGTCAGCTGGACTGGCCACTGCCCTCCTATGCAACTAGCTTGCTTTACAGATCAGTCTGGGCTTTCTACCTTTGACTTGGATTCCTCTGGTAGCATTTCTACTGGTCCAATCAATCAGCAAACAAGAGAAGTCATGAACAATGGTGTTGATTTCCTGCATTGTTTTAGAATTGTAGCACGTCTGTAGTTTTAGCAATGGCAGCGGAGGAAGTGAAAAATGCCGTTCCGTCTGCGTTAGCCGGTAAGCTTCATAGCGTTGAACAGGTGCATTACATATCTCATGGAAAAATGTTGGCTATTGAGTAAAGTTTAAAACTTCTGCATAATCCACGCCTCCAGGAAGCTATGCTTCCGAGGGTCCGGACCCTCGGTCTGAAGCAAGGCGTAGCACAAGGGGCTTCGTTTTACCAGGCTAGCTTCTAGCCTAAGTGGGGATCATCTTCCTCAGGTTTTTTGCCTTCAATATAGCTTGTGGAAAATTACAAAAGGAACTTCTCATGACTCCCTGACACTCGTCAGTGAAAGACATATTTTTAGAAACTAATACTTCAGTCAATCAAGCCTTTTTATTCAGACACATATAAGGTTCATAATGATTCTTCTAGAGTTGCATCGAGCGTCTTGGTGGCTTTGACGTAGGTGATTGACTGTAAACGATGTTCTAAGCTTGAGATAATATTTTGTAGAGTTTCCCTACTTTCTTCCTGTCCTTTGTGTTTCTTGGCCTTTGTGAGGCTGTTTGTTCAGGAATGTTCTGTGTGCTGGGTTCTTCAGCATCTTTTCAATCCAGGAGAAGTTTTGGAAGACGCCCTTCCTTGCTCAAGTGTCGAAGAATGCTCAGATATCTGTCTATTGATCTTTCATGTTCATGTCAAATGGGACTATTTAATATTAAAACAGTTTAATTGATAAGATTTTACCTCTTCAATGTATTGCAATATTCAGTACGCTGAGGCGATGGCTCTTTGGACATTCAACAGTGGTTCTTAATGACTGTAGATAAAAATGATAAAGAACCAACACGTTTTTTTATATATATCTATACACATATGAATAAATGCAGGTTTTTGCAAGTGTTTCAGTTTTTTGTTTTCATGGGATAATTGCATTAAACTTCAACAAAATGACAATGAAAAAACTCGTAATATTCTCTCAGGTAGTTTTTTCTTGTTAGATAGTTGATTTAACAAACCTAAAGGCAAAATAGTGTTCTAGACAACCATAAAATTTAGTATTAAAAAAGAAAATTAAAAATAAAAGTAAATACATAAAAGATACTGGGCATATGGCTGTTGTTTCCTTCATTGACCAGGAGATGGCGCCAAACCAACATGACTGGCCACATGAAAAAGTTCTTGCTTAACAAACAGAGCATTATTTTTCGTGTTTTTTTTGTTTGTTTTTTTTTTAAATTATTATTATTGTTCTTTATGCCACGTGCATGCCCTTCACAGCCGTTTTAAGGCTGTAAAAGATACCCAAGTATAAAAGATTAGTTTCTATTTTCCAGATCCGCCTTGGTGCCTCCAGCAAATACATAACTTGACAAGGGACTCCATTACTGAGCTAAATGAGAGACTCCTTGTCTGTCTGCTCTACGTGTGTTTTCCCAGCTGCAGTGGAGAAGAAGAAGAATAAGAAGAAGAAGGGCAATGAACATTTGAGGGGGGTGGGGAGTCACCCAGAGCTCACCCACTCTCAGTTTCACAGAGCAGTCAGTTCTGGCTCAAACAGCTGACAACAGAGCAGGTCTCCTTCCTCCAGCTGCTGCATGTTCCTGCAGGAGGCTCACATGGAGCCGCATGTGAGCGCCACCGAGAGCAGAGCACGCTGCGCTGGGAGCCAGAGAGAAAACAGGAGCTCCCAGACTACAGCTGACAGCCAGGCTCAGGCTCATAACTCCTCCACTCTGTAGTGCAGGTGCATCGCTAAACTGCAGAGGGAAGAAATCCATCTCTAATCAGTGATGAACTTCAGTTTTTCTTTTGTGTGTGTGTGTGATGGAAATGCCTTTTGTCCCCACAATGCATCTCATATCCAAGTTTGAAAGTTTATAAGAAAGGTCACCACAGCTCTCTTGTTGACAAGAGGCTCATTGTTGGAGGAAGGGTGTCAAACCCATTCATGCTGCTGCTTTGTTGTTTCAGCTTGAGCTGCTCACGTACAGCCAGATAAGATCATTTCAGTTGAAAGTTTTTAAGTTGTGTAACCTACTTTGGAACGTGGGCTGCAGCTGCTCTCGCTTCAGCAGCGTCGCGATGCCTGGATGGTGCTTTACACCGCAAGGACATGCTGCCAAGATCTTCCTTTTTTTTTTTTCTTCATGCAATTAGCTGTCCATAGTCAACAGCTGAGCATGGATGCCTTTTACGTGAACGGGTGAAGCCGTGTTGCACGGGGGAATAAGCTGTAAGATGCTGATACACTTGGCACAGATCCAGTCCGAGCCATTAGAGTCACAGGAAGCTCTCGGTTTCACCACCTCCTCAGACCAAACAAAGGCAGATGTCACAGCACTTAAACTGTCACTAGCTGGAAATTTGATCCACGTCTTTATCTGTTGACATTTTGAAACTGCAGAGACATTCTCATGCATTATTTTGCTTTCAAGTTTCGTTTAAAGGGTCCAGAAAGAAAATGATAATGGACTCTGTAGAGCGGAGAATTGCAATAAAGCATTTCTTAGTAACATTTAAGCTTTCTTGGACAAGTTAGGATGGATCTATGGGCTATTGAGAACATGTTTATTGTAGTTATTCTTTTTTTTTTTTTTGTGCACAAAACCACTTTGGATGATAAGGTTTCAGTCTGCTCATTTCTGTCGGTTTTGAGCTCTGTTTTAGAATGAGCTGTTTTAGGGCATCTTGTCACTTTAAATCCTGCTGCTGGCCACGCTCCCCAACTCAACATTTACAATGGCTTGTGAAAATGTCAGCAAACAGAAGTGCAACGTACAACGTTGCGCTTCTGTACATCTTTGAACATCTTTGAAAAGCAGAAGTGGAGCCTCCTGTAGAACCAACAATTATGCAGCAAGTGGTTTCTGAACAACAACAAACCACTTGTCTTTTCCAGCAGCCATTGTACAATGCATACAGTGTTAACGGGGTAAAGTAGTCAACCAGAGGGGCCGCAGCTTCCCCAGGTGATGGACTGATCTTTGCTGGGGTTGCTAGGTAACAAACAGTGCTTGCTGATCTGTGATATTACATTCAGGAAGTTTTTGAAACAACTCATTTTCCATACACCAAAAAAATAAATAAATTACTTATTGCCAAAAACTAAGTGGGTGTTGTTTTAAGAACTTCAGGTCCAAATGGAAGTACAAAAATGTATAAAATGTGACTTTTGAATAATATGTGCCCTTTAATAAGAGATCTCGGGCCTGACCTTTAAATCTAGCTGATGGAAACCAACGTCGGTTTACGCTCACATTTGTCCTCTGGAAACAGTGGTGTATAAATTCACCATTCTTCTTCCACTTCGCAGTTAAGCACTTTGCGGTAGCAGGACAAAATGTGGAAAAGTTAAAGGGATATGAATACTTTTGAAAAGGACTGCATCTATTCATCTATTCTCCTGTGATGCAAAGGATCACGCTCATGTTGCCATGATGAAATGATGACGGTACTGATGCTCACAATGCTGCTGATGGAAGCGAGCTGGTGATTCATCACAATCCCTCTAAAATAGAAACCCTTGGTTTATATCTGCTCCGTGTCCATGGTGACAACTGTTAGTGTGACATCAGAAGCCTTTAGAAATCTCTAAAGTCTTTCCGGCCCTCTGTTGTGTCGGGGGCAACAGGGAATTTTACTTCCCCGACTCCATCACAGAACAACCCCGACGCTTCCTGGAGAGAAAACTGAGGGCGAGTGGTGTGGTCCAGGAAACGGGGTAAACCCCTGAAGTGGCGTTCAAACAGGAACGGAACTGGGGCAGACTTTCACTCGCCCCGAAGCCCTGTCAGACTTTGTTGGTACGTGGCCGTATGTGGGCCATCGCTGGCACAGCTTGACTGAGGAAACCGGGCTACAACAGGCAGGCAGGCAGGCAGCAACCTGAGCAGCAGCCAGAATGTAGGTTAAACGTAAGGTTACGTAATGTGGACTGAAAGCCCACTTGTGGTTTGCTCTCGTTGCAGATAGGATTAATGGGCACTGAATAGATCTGTGTGTGCCAGTGTTGAGAAAACACAGGGCGTCTGCAGGTTTCAGCAAGTCAAAGTTAACAACTTTCAATGGCAACTTGAATGAAGCTTCTTTTTAAAATTATCATCATGCATTTACAGCCACTGTGCCTTGAATGAAATACAAAGCACAGCAAAACCCTCCATAGTGTCAAGCTTAAAAGTTTTTTTTGTTTTGTTTCTACCCAGAATGCACCTAGCCGAGTTTGGGCAGTGTTAGATACATTTGCAATTACCCATGGCAGATAGGCCAGTGAGCTAGCAAGGGTATATTAGCAGCAAGTTACTAGTAGCCTTTACCATAGATATAATAAGTACTTACTTATTTACTTATTTATTCTTCTTTTTATTGTGTTTATGACGTTGACTGCCTCCTGTCACAGAACACAATGAAGATTTGTTTGTGAGAAAGGATTAAAAAATTTTTTTAAACTACACATACAAGATTAATAGCCCTGCTGCAACCTGTGATTAATGTAATTAAGACCATATTCCATTTAAAAAAATAAATGTTTGATATTTTAAGTCCTTACTTTTAGATGCATAAATTTAAGACTTTTTAAGGATGTACGAACAGCTTCGGAAAAGCAGCAGTGACATCGCTGTTAAGAAATCTGGTCAGGAGTCTGGATCAGTTGACACTTTTCGTTGTTGCGCGAATGCAGATAATAAGCAAAACAATCACTGTACGTATGTCATTGCTAACTCCTGAGTCTAACTCCTGAGTCTAACTCCACTCAGGTCATCACTGCAGTCTGAAGTAACGCATTAATTTTCCACCACGACTCGTTTTTGTTCTCTTTGCGCTGTAAGAGCGCAGGCTAAAAAAAGGATCCACCCCCACAACACCCCCCTTCCTGACACATTAGGACACATGCAAGTCACAGTGTGACAGCCTGCATGGGCAACAGGAAACTCCAACTGTATTGCACATTTGTATTTTTGGTCCAGGCAGTGCAATTGTCTTATAAATAGCCTCAAAGGCTAACAGAACTCTTTGATCATGTGCTGTGAGTGAATCGCACCAGGATGCACGGCGTGGATTAGCTAAAAGTCCACCGTGTTGCTACCTGCTTGTGCTGTTTCACTGTACTGATCCTCCCTGGTGTTTACTCCTGGTGCAGGTCACTGACAGCGGAGCGAAGTGAGTGCAGTGCACTGTGGTGATCCCATCTAAAGTGGGTCACTCTCTCGTAACACACTTACACGGAGAGCTGAGGTCAGTAGCCTGTCTGTTTGTCCTCTGGTCAGAATATTTGGACTAACAGATACTTAGGCGTCCAGAGCAATTTCTTTTTTATTCAACTTGTCGGAGTGAGGCGTATTGATGTGGAGGTCAAACCGCAGGCTCGTTTGGTGTTTTAGTCTTTCCCTTCATCTGTCTATCCATCTGTTTATCTGATGCACTCTGTGTCTGTCTTCTCCAGAGCTCAGCTTCATTTTTCTTTCTGCAGAGTAGCCTGTGATTATCTTTAAAAGCAGAGGCACTGGAATGTTAATCCTTTAATTTTCTCCACTCACTAGTTTTTTCTCTTTTTTTTCTTCTTCTTCTTCTTTTTTTTTGTCTGCACTGAAATTTTTCCCCCTGGCACTGTCATGTGCATAAATAAACTTCAGTCACGTTGGCATCTGTTTATAAAGCGCAACACCAAAAATCTGAAAATAGGATTTCTTTGAGCAAAATGATTCTGCGGATTTACACCGACATCCATAATCCGCGTTTCCATCTGCAGTGCCTCTTCGCCGAAGGAGACTTCCTGGAGTTTTTGGAACAGCGGCGTTAGAGGAATCATGTTTCAAAAAAAGCAACACCAACACCGGGGAGAGTGTGTCGCCAGAAACAAGTGCTTAATCACCAGATTCAGGACAGGTTTGGAGGGCTTCAGACACGGCCCCTATGTGAACAGGAAATGAACTGGACTTCTTTACCAACAATCCACATATCTTCTGAGCCCCATAAATGACAATATTTAAGTAAAACCTGATTTCTTCTAACAATGGCTTTCGTTTCGCCACTCAAATATCAATAGATCTTCGTTTTCATTAACGTATACCTATTGCACATTGGTCACTTTGGGTGTATAAAGTGCTGTACAAATAAAAATTGATTGATTGACGATGACATGAGAGTCCTGTCTCATGTGGATCATCACTGAGACAAGGACAGAAGTTGAAGTGGTGTCAAGCTCTTTGCCTTTTTCAACAGATGATTTAAACAGTGTTGTTCAGATTGCTTGGGATATTAAGTTAAATGTTGATGCATAAAAACATATCAAGCATACCCAGTCAGTGGGTTTTGGGTACATACAGCATACACAGTCATATTCAGTAAACTAGAATATAATATACAAAATATCAGCCCTTAAACAGGTATTAAACTTATGTTAAGCCCACATTTATGTTTTTAAAATATTTGTTTTATTGGCCAGATGTAATATCCTAATTTTAAATGTAATGTTTTAACCAGTTGTAAAAAACAGCATAACATCATAACAGAAATAAAGGCTTGTGCAACTAAGCCATATAATGCGTTCCAATTAGGGATAAAGTTCTTTAAGTAAATCGACTTTTTAGTCAATCTAATTTATTGGGTCTGTAGGTGCTTGCAAACATGAATGATATTGTTAAAAGTTACAATGAGGAATATAAAACTTTTTATGTTTCAATTATGATTTTGAAGAGCTGTCATTGAAATGTTACCAATTTTTTTGTTTAAAGTCCTGAAACAGTTTCTAGCTTTTGTGTATCATCCAAGAATATCTGTAAACATCCCGTTAAAATCCTTTTGGACAGATAAAGCGCTGTTCTCAATCTAATTACATTTCCAGATTTCGCTGATGATCGTTACTACACATTTATTAACATCCTCTTAATAAATATCCTTTTTCACTTGAAGCAAACAGGAGAGGTAAGTGTAAACCCTGGGCTGTTTTCCCAGTCACCAGCTGGAGGGTTAAAGGTTCTTTATTTACTAGCTCGTCATTACTGGCACAAACTGCTCCAGTGTGAACACAACAGACAGGAATCTGTGGGCAGCTCCGAGAGTCATGAGTGTCTACCGCCTCTGCGTGTGTCACAGCCTGCGTCAGGACAGCCAGAGAAGACACAAAGAAGAAGAACATGTCCCGAACAAGAGGAGGCTCTGCGCGGCGCTTCCTGCTTCGCTTAACTTAAAACGTTATTTCGAAAAATGTAAAGGTTTTCTTTAGCTCGGGCTAAAGTCTAACATTAAGATTAAGATGTCAAAATGTTTTTGAGGTCTAAGAATATTTTATCGTGATACCCAAGAAGCGGTAACGTTGCTGTTAGCATAGCTAAAGACCCGGGCGGTTGTGCGCAGGTGCGAGACACCAGGCGGTTTCAGAGCGGTGAACTATCTAGACCCAGTCTGTGCCTTTGGCTGCTCCCAGCCAGTCCTCTCATATTCACACTAGTACTACTGTGCAGCTTCACATAAACAGAACAAAATGCTCAGCTGGCAGCCGAGAGCTGTAACTTCGTGACAGTCTCGGACCCTCTTCACTAGCATGCTGAGGTTTACTTTATGGTAAGTAACCTACAAAAAAATATCCACATGCGGTTGTTACAGTTTGTAATTTGTTCAGCCATAGTTTGCCTAATCGTTTCAATGATGAATATGGAGCTAAAGTGAATATGATTTATGGACAATTAATTGGCAGTTATTACCGTTTTTATGAGTATAATGAACATATGAACTTTATAGAAACTTCCACCTCTTGTTTCATGAAGTTTTATGGCTGTGGTGTTGTGCAGCAGTCTCTTTGGAAACGTGCCCAGTTTTAAATGGAGCCTGTGGCACAGCAGTGTTTGTGGCGCACAGAAAGCGGGGAACACTGTTGTCATTGTAGCTGACATGAACCCAGTGCTTGTGAGCGAGCGCGTGTTCCTCGGCGAAAAGGTCAGGAGGTCAGCTGCCTAATGACTGTTATTATGCCAAACAGGAAACGACCCCTGCGCTGCTTCGGTGCAAAACCCAGTGTGACATGCGCGCAGCATTCCTGCAGGGCACACGAAAGGGAAAAAAAAAAAAAAAAGAAAGAAGAAGAAGTAATTCTCAGTAACGTCGTCGGAACATGAATTTATTGACAGCCGGGTCTTCTGGTCCGCGTGCACGTGCACAGTGCGCTGCTGGCGCTGCTTTGAACCTTTAAATTATTGATGCGGTCTCAGTGGATACCTAGATGTGCAGCGAGTCTTTCTGCTCTGTCAGATATGTAATAAATGGGATGGAACTGGGACAGGAGGCTGTCCTTACACTTCCTCTGCGCCGCAGTATTAATTGGAAAACGCTGCCGCTGTTCCTTTTGTGTTAAATCTGTGGAAACATTTGTTCCGCAGGAGAGATAAAAACACTGTCATGCAGGGAGTTTCACTGTTTGAGTGTTCTTACTAAAGAAGCTGACTGAGTTGTCTCTTGTTTCACCTCTTTTTTTTCTTTAAAACAATGAATCCAGGACATTGTCTTCTGTTAATACACACAGTCTGACTGGTTCAAGTCACCAGAAAGCCTTACCTATTATGCAGTACTTAGGGCAACATAATGACCATTAATTCACACTGAGCTATGTTATAATATGCTTTCCTCTATAAGTGAATTATCTACTTTAGCTTCTTAGTACAAGCTGTACATTTGTTCAGAGGTGAAACAATCAAGCAGCCACAGATTATAGACTGGACCATTTTTCAATGGAATTCAAATATCATTTATTAATCCCAAAGGGAAATTAAATTGAATCGGTGATGTGATAAAACCAGACCTTAGAAAAGGCTTACCAGGGCAGTAGCCCAGGGCATCAAGCTTTTTGGAGGAAAGAGAGGCGCCCAAATAAGTGTCTTCTGTGTATGTTTTAAAAACATTTTATTGTCATGCTTATTTCACATGTCACGTTTTTCTTTTTAGTCTTTGATTTTTTAAAAATAAATTTAAACTTGACTCAAATATTTGAAGTTCATCATATTTTCAAGTCCAACATGAAGACGTTTATTGGACATTTTAAACCAATCAATCAAATGTATAGGCCTACCTATTAATGCTATGTAATTTACATGAATAAAAGACTTTTATTTATTTTTTCTGGCATATGGCACCAAAACGGGCTTTGGCCCATGAGCCCTTATTCTTCTAAATCCGGCCCTTGTTGTGTGCAAGTTAAACACTCAGTACTTGCAAATTTCTTAAATGCATTAAAACTACGACCTCCCACCGTTTTCAATCTTGTATGTAACGCAGTGTTTTAGTTTATTAAACTGTAGCTACATATAAAGACATGTGCTTTGATGCATAAAAGGTTCTAATCTTGTTTTCTAGTTGTATTTAAAAAAAAATAAAAACAGGAATCTCTCAAAGTTAAAATTGAGAAGTCAGGCCTAAAAGAAAACCAGATCCCCCAAAAAGCCTGATTAGTGCATCTCTACTCACATTAGATTGTAAGATTGCGGTACATTTGTTTTTTTGTTTGCTTCTTTTCTCCAAAAGTGTGACTGCAAACAGAATGATGCGCCATTATTAGAAAAGAAATGTTGCAAATAAATATAAAATGTTAACCTTATGTTTCACTCCATTGTGATTGCGTAATCAGACAAACTATTTTAAATTAAGGCTGCATTACAGTAGGAAATCAGTTTGTCTGTTTTGTTTCGGCCCAACATCAGTCAGTAACTTTCACCGTGGGAAAACGCTCATTGTTCTCTGACAGCCCTTTCTTTCAGCTCTCTCTTCGGCTAAGATCTGTTTCCCTCAAAGCGCTCCTGTTTGGATTCGTTTTCCATGTTCGTATCCAAAAATAGCAGCCTCTTGATCGCCCAGCCCTGAGAATACAACCGCTGGACGCTCCGTTTCCATGTATTATTCACAAAAACAAAACAAAAAAACAAAAAAAAGAAACTTAAGGAATCACTGGAATGTTAATTACTCTGCAGGGAAACAAAAGAAGAGTCGTGAAGTTGGTTTGCCGCCGTTAAGTCTCCTAAGAGCTCGGCTAGTTGTAAGTGAGAGGAGGATTTTCCGAGTTAGCTTGTGAAACATGTTTAGTTTCTAGATAAATCACTATCAAGATGGAATTAGCATAAACAAACTGGTGGCTGGGAACCAGTTCCTCCAGGAAGTGCTTCTCATTCCTGCAGTTGTCACTTGCAAAAACCAAACAAAAAAGAAAGTACAAAGCATATTTAGTGTCGTTGTTCATTGATATGAGATTGTTACAGTATCATAACTTTGACTAAAAATACAGTGAAAAAACAAATATACACATTTAAACATGGTTTGTTTTCATTCCAAACAAAAAGGCATTAATTATTTCTTATGTGACATTAATGTTACATTTGGAATATTTTCTATAAAATAAATGTGTTATTGTATCTTTGACAAATAGACACAAGCAAAAAAAAACAAAAAACCACATCTTAAATTTATCTTTAATGTACAGAATAATGCATATTTTATCAATCTGTTTTCTATACAAAAGACACTAGAACAGGCTCATATTAGCTGGCTAAATAGGTTATTTTCCCCCTTAGTTTAAAGTCTCACTTTAGCACATACAAAAAAAGTGCTCATATAAACTTTACCATAGAAGTACCATATATTATTAGATAATGCTTATTTTTTACATGGATGCTAGTATTAGGTAAAGTTCTCACCAGGAATACTTGCTTTCTGAAACTGAACCCTAAAATGTTACATTTTTTTGTAAATACAATTTAATTTCAACATGAAAAAAAAAACAACAAAAAAACAAAAACAGAAAGTGAATAAATATTTTTGTCCTGTAAATGCTAGGACCTATATATTTTAGGAGGGTTTATCAGATGCTACATGTGTCAAAAATTAGCATTAGCCTTGATCTTTAGAAGTCTTTAAGCATAGCAGATCCTATAATAAATAACGTCTTGGATTAATGCACAAAGAGTAAGAATGCAGCAGCAGGTTGGGGAGGGGCAGCAGTGTGTTTTGCTACAGGATACTAACTTTGGTACTTTTAGGACTTTGAAGCACTTTAATTTGAAATCCAAAAACTCCTCCTCCGCCATTATTAGGCTGCACATTTATTACAACACAATGCTAAGTTATTTAAACTTGTGTTTCTCTTTCTTCTGTGTTCATGCAGAACCTTTAGGAACCGCCACAGCCAAACAATGAGAGACATCCTTAAGAGGAAGTTTGCAGAAGTAGAGGAAAATCCCTGCTACTCCCCTCCCTCCTCCGTCTCCTCCTCCTCCTTTTCTTCTGCTTCTCCATCTTCTCTCTCCTCTCCTGCCTCCTCTGAGTGGGAGTCAGACGGGGAGGGAAGCTCCTCCGAGAACCAGGACTTCACACCTCACAGTCCTGCGTCAGCCTCCGGATCGCCCAGTAAGTCTCCCACTCGCGTTTGTTCCCCTCCTCTCGTTTTTCAAATAATGCAAACCTCCTTCCTTATCGGCACGTTTCCTCACTGCCATTTTATAGGAGTGTCTCTTATCAACGCAGAGCAGGAGTTATGACTGACTGATATGTTTAAAAGGCCAGCCTTTAAACCTCTTGCAGATAAGACGCGCAGAGAGGGACCGACTCCTGCAGAGCGTAGATCATTTGCTTGAGCAATAAGAAGTAGTGGGATCAATTTGAATAGCAGGATCATTTTAAACAAGTCGTTTAAAATTGCTTCGTGTAGATAGGAGGCCGCTCGCGCCGTCGCTCCCCGGCGATGTCATTTCTCCTGTTCAATCTCGAACTGGAGACGCATTTAAACACAAGAGATGTCGTAAAAATATGTTAAAATGACAAATAAAAAAGCTGAAAAATAAAACTCCCAAACAAATAAAACCCCAACTACTTCCTTCCCTCTGTGGAGAGCTAAAAGACAACCAAATAATCCTCACAAACGCAAAAAGCAAACTCGGCTGTTTAGAGAGGAAGGAAATAAAAACACAGAAAAAAAGCAAATACAAACAAGAAGAACAAGAGGATCTAACTCCATCATATTAAGAATAAAGCACGGCTAGTCCTGCACCAAAAATAAATAAAAAAATTATGGAGGACTGAGGCTCAGTGAGGACACTGGTGTGGAAACAAACACCGAGGTTATGGAGATGTTTTCAGAAAGGTTACAGTAATCTCTTCCTCAGGACAAACACCGCCAATACAGCACAGTCCAGGATTAACAGATTTAGACTGGATGTGTTCAGACAAACAGAGCAGATGACACTAAGTCAACCAGCTGGGCTCGCCTTTCTTCACGTTTAGCTGGGTTCAGACTCAGATGTGTTTCATGGTGTTGCTGAGGTCAAACACGGACGCTGTCATAGACCGCTGAGGGTCTGATTAGTTTGCAGAGAAAAATAAAAGGAAGAAGTTCATCTTCTTTCTGCAGCTGATCGGTTACTTGTTTACACAAGCCTTTCTTGGCATTTCCTTCTCACTTGTGTTCAACTGTCGACCCCAAACGAAGCCAAGCACCGGTAGTACGCCTCCTAGTGGCCGCTTTGGAAATTACAAAGGTTTCGCAAAAGTCAGACTTGTTCTTCATCAGTCTTTTAAAGATTTTTATTTTAATTGTGCTTGCTTAGTGATTATCTGTAAGCTTTACACACGTTTGTATGTATCTGAGGCTGAACTGAACCATTAATTTTGTGGATAGCCAGCTTATTTACAATGCAATATAAAATGATTCATAATCCCTGAACTTTCTCCTAACCTTATCTGGAACTGAAGCCGAGAATCTTCTTGCCAAAACACCACAGTACTAATAAATGTCCCACCATGCAGTGGAAAATGATACATGGGTTTCAACATTTTGGCCAGAAATTGCAGACACCAAGTATATTACTGTACTATAAAATAAAAAGTTGAAGCAACCAAATATAAAAACAAAATAGAAATAATGAGAAAAATAATATTAAGCAGGAAAAGACAATAAAAATGTTCAGCTAGCAGAGCTGATGTAGGTTAGAAAGACTAATAAAACACAACATAAAAGTTCTGAGAAGCATACATTAATAATGCTGATAATAGTGTTAAAACTTAGATTACACACATGAAATCTATGTGTCTAGGTTTTAAAAAGTGATACTTGCAGTATATATTTTGTTTTTATTTGCATGTATGTTTCTTTATCGAATGCTCACTGCTTTATCTAATGTTTGTGATGTTTTTTTTTAAAAACCTTAACAGTTTGGCCCATCCTGAAGAAGCCGAAGCTCTCAAAAAAGCCGAACAGCGTGCGCTTCGACCAGGTGACGGTGTTCAGCTTCCCCCTCTGCCAGGGCTTCACCAGCGTGCCCAGCAGAGGAGGTGCCACCCTGGGCATGGTGCGCAAACACAGCGCCCTCCGGAGGTACACCGTGGATGAGCATGCAGTGGAGCAGCGCAGCAGGCGCAGAGAGAGGCACAGAGAGAAACTAATTCAAGAGAGGTTTGAGGCACTAAAACACCAAGTGAGTGCTCTTGATCTCAGCTTTGCACTGATCTCGCTCACAAAATTTCCCCTAACTAGAACCGCTGCTGTGTTTGATTCCAGCTGATCATAAGTGGAGCTGTTGACCAAAACGAGGCGGAGAAGTTGGCGACGGATCAAGTTCTGGGTGGAGACCCTGATATTCATGTTAGTGAGTCTGACTTGGAGGACGGAGGCTACCTTCAGCCGTTCTCTTCCAAACAGCGACAGGCTCTCCTCCTGGCGGCGGGGGCGAAGGTCATCGACAAAGAGGAGAAGAGGCAGCTTCACGCGCTGCGGCTCTCCAGGGAGGCCTGCGGCTGCGACTGTCGGGGCTTCTGCGAGCCGGAGACCTGCGCCTGCAGTCAGGCAGGCATCAAGTGCCAGGTATAACACTGACTCGCAACAAGTCGGGTTTGTGTTAAAAACTTCAAAACCTTGGGAAAATATTAACAAAAACTCAAAAAAAGATATGTCTGCAACAAGGATGCAAATGTCGATTAATGGTTTATTAGATTAAAATAAGTTCCAGTTGGTTAACTTGTAATGTCTGCTTTGACCTTCTTTTAGTGTTATAATTTGGCCACCATTCAGAAGAGGGCACTGCTGGTCATTCTTAAATGAAGCTAGTTGATACAGAAACAAGGATGGAGGGGCCATAACAGAATGGAAAGGGGAAATGGTCTAAACAGAGTCTGGTGTGGAATGCAAAATGGCTATTATTGCGGTTCTGTTTTGAAACGTAAACACTTGACAAGTTCCTTAAGCTATTACCTTAATAGCGCTCGTTCAACGGAGCTGCATGAAAGAGCTCAATTGATACTCCATCAGTAAAATTAATCAGCTTTAGATTAACTCGTTAACCGCTAACTTGCATCCTAGTGTGCTGGACAGCAGTGAGCTCTAAAGCCAGGGTGTCCACGCACCCTTAAATAGTCTTACATTACTTTGTCCATATTTAAAAAGTGTAATTTCGCCTTAAACGTGCTAATCACAAGTCTTACATTTGTCATGGCAGAATTATTTCATGTAGTTGTTTTTCTCCTGGAACTTTTTTGTCAAGCAAAAATTTGGGTCGCACGCAACATCTTCATTGCATTCTGTGACTCAAGGCAATTGAGGCTACCAGCAACTAGCTATCCTTTGTGCCTTTATCATTGACACAAAGCCAAGTGGATACTTTTTGTAACAAAGCACAATCTCCCAACCATCCACTATATTTAGTTTTTTTCAGTTTTAAATTTCATTCTAACTAGATTAAAATAGTGTCTTAAAAAGTCTTAAATTTGACCTCCTGTAACTAACAGATGTCCTGCAAATCATATGAGACAAATTAGTTAACGAATGATGAATTTGATGATTTCAGACTGTTTTTGAGAAAATGTTGCTGGTTTTCTTTTGACCAACAGGTGGACCGCTTCAACTTCCCCTGCGGATGCACCAAGGACAGCTGCGGAAATGTGCAGGGGCGCATCGAGTTTGACGCCCGGCGCGTTCAGACTCATTACATCCACACGCTCATGAGGCTGGAGCTGCAGAGGCGACTACGACGTGAACCGCTCGTCTCGGGGGAGCAGACGAGCATGACCGAGGAGCTCAGAGACTGTCCAGGACACAACAAGGTCGGTGCAGAGCAGAGCGCGCAGGAGAGCAGGTGTCCATTCAGGTCCGGGCTGGAGGAGGACCTGCTCCCTTTCGCTATGCCCGCTGCCCCTTCTTTCTGCTGCATCCCAGACCAGCTGGTCGTTGAGGAGAACAGCTGCAGCAGCGACATGTCTGAGTCCTCCCTCTCCTCCTCCGAATGCGACGCAGGACAATTCTTCAGCGGGACCCAGACTCTTCCAGACAGAGGCACAGAGTTGACTCATGACTCCGGCAATAAGAACTTTTTTCCGTGCGCCCAAAACCGGCACAGATGCAGCTCTGCAAACGAAGACGACGACAGACTGCATTCGCCCGTTGCACTCGCAGACAACATTGACGCCAGCAGAAACTATCTCGACGAGAACGCCAATCAATCCAGAGACTTTTTCGACGAGGACTCTTTCGAGGACTTCCCTAACACTCCGTCTCCCACCGTGGGCTACTCCTTCAGCGGATACATGGACCTGAGCCTCTCCTCTGACTCCGACCTGGAGTTCTTCCACAGGGACTATCCCTCTGGACCGCTGCACAGCTCCTTCAAAGAGCACAGACACTCCGACAGCTTTCAGCACTTCCAGCTGTTCAGCTCGGTGAATTTACCACAGCAGGAGTCGAGCACCCAGCTACTAGAGTCTCTGATTGGCTGATTCAGACACTCCACTTTCATACCCAATTTAATAAAACGCCCACACTAGTGCTTTTAAAAAATAAATAAATAAAAAAAATACAAATATTTGTAATTGCTGAATACAAAGACCTATTTTTCCTGATTATTTTTGCCTGAAAGTTGTTATTTTCAAGAGAAATCACACTTGAATACTTAGCTTCATTTTTAGTAATTCCTTAAAATAAAATTGTAATAGGATGTATTTAATTTTTACCACGACCAACAATATCATGCACAAAGTATGCATATGAACGGCAATGCAGTATCACATGCAATGAAGAGGTTGGTGTTGTAGCACGTTAATTAAAACAGCAACTCTATGGATGAGGATAAGCCATGCTCTGCTGGATTTGGGAATCATTCTCGCATCACTGATTATTTCCCAGAACATACTCTGAGTACCTGTTTACTGGGCCCATACGTATTTATTTATTTAATCACTGATTATTTGTATGAGTAGTAACTCATAAAAAGGTGACATAATTATTAACTGGTAAAAATGGCAGAGTTCTTTTTCAGAATAATAACTAGTATTGTAATGACAGCAGTTCCAGTTGAGAATGAGTAGTTTTCCTTTACTTATGAGTGTATGGAAGCAGTGGTGTGCCATATTTAAAGCTTTATTTATTATTTTTTTACAGCAGGCATTTTTATTCCACAGTACAGAAAACATCTTCATGTTTAGTATGCGTGGGCCGGTTAGCCCTTTCAATGACATGCTTATGAAAGTGCGAAGAGCGAATTTTAGACCTTGTACACACATAGCCAGGTCTTTATAAAAACGAGTATCTCCACCGCATCGTTTAAAAAAACATATCATACACGCGGGATCGATTTCAAAAAAGTTTTTATCAACATACTCAGTTCCCACCCGGAGCGTTGTTTTAAACACGCCAAACCCTTAAAGGGGCAGTGTAGCGCAAAATTAAAACATAGCTTACAACTGTGACTTCCTGTTAGATATTAAACATGGCGACAGGAGGTTTATTTGTGTGTTTGAACTACTTTTAAATAGCGCATTTAATTAAAACACAAGACGATATCAGTTAGGAATTATGGAGCCCTGTAGGGGACATGGGGAAAAATGTTTCTTTTGTGGTATCTTGCAATACTTTTGCGTTCCCTCGCAATATGCTTACGGCAGTATTTGCTGGTCTATTTTGTATACAATCACAAATGTCAACTTAAAACTTCAAATCTATACACATTTAAAGAGCCAGGGTGAAAAATGTGTTTATTCTTTGGTGCAAAAACTTTATCAAAAATTGATTTATTCACTGGATGTTTATTTCTGATTGTGTAAGGTTGAGATGGAACTGCCCATGAAAATGGTTCTTTAAACCATTCAGACTACCAACACAAAAGAGACTATGACTTATTACCCCGCAAATAGTTTGGATGTATTTTTGTATAAACAATTGGTTTTACTGAAATAAAGCTGAGTTTTGTGTAGACGAAAGGCCAAAACACATGAAAATGAATTTATTTTCCCAAAAATCTGGCTATGTGTGGACTGCCTTTTTTTTTTACCTGCTGGCTGAATAAAGGGTTTATCTACTTTTTCCACTACTTGCTTAAATCAGCGTTCCTGTTTCAGGATACGTTTTTGTTGTTTAAATTCCGTGACACTGTGGTGTTTTTGCGCAAGGTTATTATACTGTGCGAATCTCATGCTGGCCCAAGCCTAATTGTTGCTTTAGTCCCTGTGAAGAATTTCTGGTCCGTCTGTTTGAGCAACACCAAAAAAAAATGCAGCTGGTGCACTTTTTTCTTTTTTTGTGATATGTAAATATGTCGGCTGCTATAAGCTGTAATTCCTCCCATTTCAGTGTTCTGCCGCAACCAACTTACAGTCAGATGTTCATCTTCATTTTATCATTGACGCCATGTTTACAGCAGTGTCTAATAAAATCTGCTTCAGCTGTGTAATAGTGTTGACTTATTAAGTACCTCTGTAACTGTTCAGTGGATAGTCATGGATTTTGTATATGATGCATAATGTCTAGAGATCTTTAAATAATATATTTGAAAAAATATATATTGTGCTATTGTTAACTGAGCAATGATTCATTAAAAACAAATGTTTCCATTTTTTTAAACTATGGAGTACATCTGTATTTTGTTTTCTGCAGAGGAAGGGGAGCCGCTTTTCTTGATCTAGTTCGCCTGGGTTTTATGTTTTGATAGTTATTTTACTTTTCCCAACTTTTGTAGTTAGTTTTACACTCTCTATGGTCATAACTTAATTACTTCAAATTCAAGGACTGTTGTGTTTTTTTTACTTTATGAATAAACTGAAGCAGTATTTTTATTTAACAAAACAGTCTGCTAGCATTGTCAAGAAATTTTTCTTAGACCCCAGCACCAAGGAGAAAGCAACCAACGTTAGCAATCAAATTGGAATCAGGGATTTCACTAAAAGCAGCTTTGCTGCACATCCACAAAAATCTATGAGGGAGACCTCGACTTCAATAGGGCTGTTGTGAACAAATATTTCAGAAATAGAGTAATCTATCAATTATTGTTACGATTAGTCACGTAATCGGGTTTTTAAAAATTATAAAACAAAATATTGGTAAATCTGGCATAACACCTGTGTTACTATTGCATATCAATTATCAGTGCAATTTTTCATTTTTGAGCATCTCCTTCTGCTGCCGCTATTCAGAATGTAGCAGCCATGACGTAAAAACATTTTGATAGACAATGTCAAACATTGAGACGTCTTAATTATTATCAAATGTTATCAAATACGGCGTTTTGAAGCCAAAAATACCTCTGAAATATACAGAGCCAAGCAGGAGAGTCAACTCATTTAAAGTTAAAACTGAGCTTCACACAAAAACAGACGCTAGCATTTACGCTAGCATAAATGTTCGGCCGTTGAACTGGACCCTTCAAGCTAATTTTCTATTAGCAGCTTTAAAATCTCTTACATTACCAAGACACATTAAAACAAACCTTTATCTTTGCGTTTTTCTATTCTCCTTTCTATTCTCCTTCCCTGAAGGATAAGTCCTTTTTAGAGACATTGTTTTGCTAACTTAACTTCTGACCGCAGCTTCGGACGTTTGGATGCGCTTTGCACGGCAGCTCGTTACCGGTGAAGCGTGCGGTATCTACCGCGGCCACCAGGGGTCCCCAAGAGCAATTTAGTTTTAGTTTCTTTTTATTCATAAAATAATGATTTCTACACACATGATCAAATATATATTATTGTAAAAACAAATAACTTTATAGTGGTGAAATTGTGTTTTTGATATTATAATGACATATAAACTATAATACTTTGGGACTAACACTTTCCGCTAAAGAAGAATTAAATTTGTCATTGAAATTCACATGCTACAAAATGACATAAGTGCCCACTGAAGGGCCAAAATTGAAGCATTATCGAACTGAATTTAGGGCCGTGGTTTCCAAGAGCCACAGTCCACAAAATGTGTTCTCGTTGAATGGCGTACGTACGCATGCGCAGTGTCGGTCAGTTTTGGCACTCTATAGCAGCGACGCTCGATTGTTTTGGGCTGCTAAAAAATGGTTGCGAAGCGTCAACCATAGCAATACTCTGTCGTTATTTTTTTAAATAATAATAAAATTAATAATTCCTTTCTGCAATGGGATTATCGCAGAGCTCAGAATCCCCCGAGGGAGGGACGTACGGATACCATGTCCACGGCGTAAGGCTGGCAGCGTCTCTGTTTATAAAGCGCAGCAGCTTAGCTGGAGCCCTCACTGTATGCTAACAGCTAGCTAGCCGAGGAGCTGCGGCTCAAGAGCCTCTAAAACAGGAACGATGATGTGGCGTTGTTTACACGTCGTCCAGCGGGGAGAAAATGACAGGATAGAGACATTTCTAAGAGCAGTCATTTTGTAACGAAGAGGTTGCAATTACCGTGTTTGTCCCGTTTTACAACAGGTGCGTTGAGCTAAATAAGTAGCCCAACGATAAATCAACAGAGGAGGATAAACGTTTCCTGGAGAGAGCTTTAGTTGATTCAGCTGGTTATGAAGCAGCGACACAGAATAAATAGCGTTTAATTCAGTGTGTTTCTGAAATTATTTAGCAGACAATGAATGGATATAGCGAGGTGGGTCTTTTAAAACTGACATTTACAACAAACAGGGGGGGAAACAAAGCTTTAATACAGGTTATTCAATTAGCAAATTAATAACTATATAATCTGCCACAAACAACTAAGTATAAGTCCATTCAGTTGCAATTGCATAAATATTTTTTAATAGTTTCTGCTTGGCAACAGTTTTGTTCCTTACACTAAACAGACACAATACTAAAAAAAACACAAAAAAAACCTAATGTAGTCCTAAAATTTGACATTATTTATCATTCATGTGTAACTGGTGACTGTTTTGCAACAAATACAAGTGGTTGCAATAAAATTTTCCAAGTGACTTCCCAGACCGCCAATCATAGTAACCAGAAAGAGATTTTTGATTTAGTAGATGGTTGGCTTTGAACAATCCTGAGGCTGTTTCTTATCGATCTGTGCTGTAACATAGTCACAGATCACATTGATTCACTTTACTGTTGGTTGCTTATGACATTTGAAATGCACAAACTCACTCATGCTTTGCCCAGGAACACAGCAGCAGCATTAACGTGAGCTTCCGTATCTCTGTTGTGACAGATTCAGCCTAACTCTCCTGCAGAAAAGGCGGGACTGCAGCCATTCTTTGACTTCATTCTGTCTCTGGACAACAAAAGACTCGTAAGTTTTACGCAGTAATGTCAACTTTATATACTCCACAGCTGCATAATGCTTTGAATCACAGTCGCCATTGCATATCAATGTTTGCAAGATCTCCAATTTAGTATTATTATTTAGTAGCTGTAGCCGTAATTATTATTTTTATAGAATAATAGACTATCATATTAGATCATGCGGTGTAGTTGTTGTTTTTAATCAATCATTGTGTAAATAACATGAAGCCATGGTGTTTGTTTTTAGGTTGATCACACCATAAAAAAATCTCATACCACCATTCTCTCAATACAAAACAATAGAAGGACAGATAAAGTGAGAATGCTGTTTAAAAATCTCTATTTTGATTCCTGTTCACTTGTCTGTGGGCCAGAGTGAGGAAAACGAGCAGCTGAAGGAGCTCCTGAAAGCCAACATGGAGAGAGCTGTGAGGATGGAGGTGTACAGCACCAAAACCACCGGGGTCCGAGAGCTGGAGGTGGTGCCCAGTAACATGTGGGGGGGGCAGGGCCTGCTGGGCGCCAGCGTACGCTTCTGTAGCTACCAAGGAGCCAACGAGAACGTCTGGCACGTACTGGTGAGCCGCTTCCTCACTCTGAAAACTCATTTTCTGACTTATTTCAATAATTTTTTATTTATTTTTGAGTTCCGTTTTGTGCTTCAAGTCCAACCTGTTTCTCCTAGGACGTAGAAGCCGGTTCCCCAGCGGCACTGGCAGGTCTTCAGTCGTACAGTGACTACATTGTCGGGGCAGATCAGGTGTTGCAAGACGTAAGGCTCCTTTAATAGTCCCTCTTTATACTATTCCCTCTTTAATAGTCCATGTGTCTCTGTACTTTCTAATTTACATGTGGTGTGTTATTTGGCAAATTGGATAATAAAGCTAGGTCAATTTGATCTTATGATTTACAGTCGGAGGACTTCTTCTCACTGATTGAAGCCCATGAAGGAAAACCCTTGAAGCTGCTGGTGTACAACACACGGACAGACAACTGCAGAGACGTGATGGTCACACCCAATGGAGCGTGGGGAGGAGAGGGCAGGTAAGAGGCAGCAACGTTTCTTGACTGTCACTGTTTTATTACACAAATAACAGGGGATCCTTTAAAAGTCTTAAATTCATGTATCCACAATTAAAACCTTAAAATGTCTGAAATTCACAAAATCTGAGGTGGTCTCAAATATATTAATCACATGTCTTAAAGGTTGTGGAATATGTAGTTTTCTCTCAGGCAAAAGTCTGAGTCATGCGCAGACTTTTAAAATTCCTTCTGCGATTCGAGGCGGTTGAGGCTACCGCTAACTAGCTGCTAATATGCTCTTGATAGCTAGCTAGGTCTTTGGCGTCTATCATTTGTAAGTGCAAATTTCTTAACAGTTGGCTGTTAAGAAAAGTATTAAGCATGGGTTATGTTACATAATATGTTTGTCTTTAGCTTGGGTTGTGGTATCGGTTATGGCTACCTGCACCGCATTCCTGCAACTCCAGAAATGTCGACAGAGAAGCACTCCATCCCAGTTGCAGAAGAGAAATCCTCTCCACAGGAGCCAACACATGGGTACACAGAGGTAAATGTGAATATATACATATATGATAATAGTTATCACTTCTTCTTTTGTGTTTTGGATAATAGAATAGTTTTGTTTGTGTAGTGCAACTTTTAGTTAAGCCTGCTACAATAAGCCGGCATTTTGAGAAACGATGCCAACATTTGACACCCAGAACAAAGTAGTTAGTTTGCACTACCTTCCACTTTTACCTGTTTTCCCTGTATACGCTTATTATTATTATGTTTTGAAATGCAGTTGTGGTTACAGAGACTTTATAGTCCATTTTAATTGTTGTTGTTTCAGTTGTTTTGTTTGCTTATTTAGGATATTAAAAGTGTTAAATGTTCTTTAGAAAACAAGTTTTTTTTATCTACAAGTGGGTATACTTGCATTAATAATCCATTATTATTATGAAGAGTTGAAAATGGTTTAAAAATGACAATATTATTGCTCATTGCAACAGTTTACACAGACAAAGTACACTTGAAAAGTCAAAACCACAGTAAAACTGCAAGTTTTCTTGCCGAAGAAACTTTATGCTCACAAACGACACCCACCGTTGAGATAATATCGGCAAAGCACAGCTGCATTTTTTCCCTTCCATGTAATGAATTTTCTTTGTTTTCCAGGCGTCTCTTATGGCCCCTTCCACGCCCAGTGAAGATTTGTTAGATGTGGAGCAGGTCACCCTCCTAGACTCTGTCATACCTCCACCAGATCAGACAGTGATGGACTCTGGTCGGTTCAGATTCCTGTTTTTTTTTTGTTTTTTTTTTACTCATTTATGAACATAAAGACTCTGTATGATGTTTTGAGATGGCTGAAAATCTCCACCCTGTCTGGTTGGCGATCTTTTTCTCCAGGTTTATCTGATTCCGATGTGGCAGTGATGAGCCCTGACCCTGCAGATCTTTTGGACAGGCTGGACGTGTCCACGTCATCCATCGACATGACCAACACTTCCCTGGCGATGCACGAGGAAAAGGAGGGTGACATATCTGGTGTTGGTAAGTGAACAGATGAATCGAGTGTTTTCAGCAATGGAAATAAGCTTAAATTTACTTATTTTTTTTGCCGTGCAGAGGAGCTGGAGGACAGTGCTCTGCCCTCATCGTCTGCAGAGAACCAGAGTGAACTACAAGAGCATGTCTCCCATGCAGCTGTGGAGCTCACCGCTTCTCTCGCCGCTCCTGACACTTGGTCTGACTCCGGAGTAGCTCCAGCTGAAACTTCTCCTCCGTGCACCGAGTCCGCAGACCTTCAGAGCTTCGTCATGCACTCCAGCGGCACCCCGAGTCCACCTCTGGGTGTGCTGTCCCTCCCTGAGGAGCCTCTGCAGCCTTTCACTGAAGAGCCATCTTCAGTAGACCTGATCGCGACCGCGGCTGCTAATGAGGCGGATTTTCAAGTCTTAGGCGATGCGCAAGCGTCAGCGTGTGAGTCAACAGGGCCTGTAGATTATCAGAACGGTGGGGAAGAACCAGAAAAAACGCATTTTGATTAAGTTTTTCTTTGGTCATATAGAGGCAACGCTAATGCATCGTGGCGTAGACAATCAATATTTACCGTTCTTTTATCCATTTCCATAAAGGAAGTCCTACATTGCTGTGGGAAAGCATTTCAACTAGGGCTGGGCATTAAATGAGTTTTATTGATTAATCTTTTTGTTTTTATTTATTTTCTAGAAAATTTGGATTTTAAGTTGGGCCACAAGATGGTGGCCAAGTTAGTCAACTCTGATGGAATATAAGCGCCAGGCTAAGATTTTTTTTAAACTACAAAAATATGCTCACATAATTACAAGAATTTAGTCGTGCAACAATAAATTTTTAATAAATAAGTCATCATTTTAATAATTTTACATTGTTTTTTTTTTTTTTTGGAAATATTATTTGGTGTTGTAGCCTGGCCCGAATAAAAAAATCGTAAAAGCCCCTTTTTAAAGATGTTTTTTTTTTTTTTTTTTTGTCATTTGTCATTCTTTTAGAAAAGAAAATAGATTAAAATCAGATTCCGTATGAAAAAAATGATTTTGTCAAGCTAAATTGCCCAGCCCTACTTTTTGTATCTCATCAGCTTATCTGAAAAACAGGAAAGTACTTTTCCAGCAATGCCTGTATGAAGTAAGACAGACAAAGTTATTCCAGATTGTTGCACTTCAGGAACTAGCTGAGACTTTAACATGAGAGAAGGGCAATAGCTACAGGTACAAGTACAAAATTAAGTTACTGATTTTATTTTATTTTTTTAGCATAAGGTTTATTTACTCGTTTGGTGGGAAATCAGTGGACACGGGTTTTTGAAACATTGCTTCCGGCGCACTAAAGAGATGAGTACTTAAATAGTTCCAAAGACGAACGCATCGACTACTGCAAAGCACAGCTGCACCTTCACATCTCTAACACTACGAACCTCTCTGACACTACTACACTGCTGGCTGGTAAAATAGGTCACATTTGTCCTACTGGTGCACTGTTCCATCTCTCCTAGTGTTTTTGAAGGAGCGCTGTTTACATAGTGATTACTCAGCTTTAAACATTGGACATGGGACACTTTTAGTCATGGTCCCTTTTTGATTGGAATTTAAAGGGCTTTTATTATAGCAATGTTTGAGATGTGTTTTTTTTTTTTGTTTGTTGTAAAATTTAGAAAATGTTTCACACCAGCTCTGATAAGGCTGGTGCGTTTTTAACAAAGTCTTTAGTTTTAATTATTGTAATTGCTGTTTTTCAGCTCCATAGCTTTTTGGAGAGTTTTATTCATGTATAGCTAGCTGTCTGCCCATGTTTTTTATTAAAAAGAGATGCAACGCCAAATTAGCTGGTAACTTGATTAAGAACTCAAAAATCAGATATTTTTTGGGTGAGCACACCATACCGTATCACTTGCAGATCACATAAACAACACTCTGCAGTGTGGACGTCGTTACAGAGCGAGGAAAACTTGAGATTTTCCTGATCCTGAAAAGTGAGCTTTTCAGGATCAGTGAGCTGTTTAAGGTTGTTTTCACACTTGATAGTTCGGTGGCTCGACTGGGAAGACAAGTTGCAATATTTGTTACATTTTCAGCTGTTCTTTAATACTATAGTACGTTTTAGGAACCAAACTATTTGAAAAACATGTTCTGCTCCTCGCCTGTGGTGGCGCTGCATGAAGAACCACTAAAGGAAACAACAGAAAATTCTTTGTTTAGGTTAGGCTCATGTCTTCTTCAGAGGTTTTCATGTTCGTTTCCTTCAGTGGCTCTTGATGCAGCGCCACCACAGGCGAGGAGGGGGATTGATTTATCAAAGGATTTAGTTGGACAGTGCAGTGTGGAAACGAACCGCTCCAGCTTGAAAATGTAACAAATGTTGCGGTTTCGGTTCCAAATTGATCGAAGTCCACTGGACTTTCAGGTGTGAAAACGCTTAGAATGAACACTTGGATGAAGCAGAGAGATGTCTGTTGTTTAAGCTGCTACAGCAGAAAGTGACCATTTTATACCTTCATTATTTATGTTGGTTTGTTTGATTGTGTAACCTGCTGTTATGGTGTGGAGCAGTCTGCCACACAATCTTAATTCAGACTTCTTTTGGATGTTTTGAGTGAATAACCTTTAGTGATCTTCATTATCATACAAACATAAGGTGTTTAAAGTTCAAGCACAGGAATGTATTTAAAACTGAAATTGTAGTTGCTATTAGTTGGGAATAATTCAAGATGAAAGAGAGTGAGTGAGAGCGAGCTTTTCTACAGATAACAGGAAGGCTGGAGGTATGCCAGCAAACATATTTTTGTCTTTTGAGCAGTCATCCTCTTAGCAAATCGGCATAATTTTGAAGAGTTGGAACTTTTGGAAATCTCAAATCTATAAGGGAATGCAGATTGTTTGTAATGGTTATCGCTATCTAAGGTAAATCTGGATTAAATCAATGTCTTTGTCTTTATTTTAAATTTGAAGCATGTCATTTTACAGCATTGTGTGACTTCACCCTGCTACTCATACCATAACTGACCAAACAGAACAAGGATATATTGAAGCCTGTTGATTATAAGTCTGTACTGTCAAGTCAACGCTTTACAAAACAATCTGAAATCAGACCAGAAAAATATCTGGTCTGTGCATCTCTACTACTGGGCATCATTGACACCTGTTATTTATGTAGTCTATGCAAAAAAAAAAAAGTTAATTTCTAATGTATTTTTGATGAGAAAAGTTTTTGTAAGTAGAAGTCTAAGATTATTGAAGTACTCTTCTATTTTTTCTGTTCTCTTTATGGGGCTGAATATTTTTCATTAAAATAGGTGCCATCATGTAATGGTTGATGTTTTTAGGTACTTTAGTCAGGAATGAATGCATGATGAATGTGAAATGGGTGAGCTGATTGTTAAACAATCGATTTAAAAGAAAGTGTCCCTTGTTTTTATTCCACACTCATCAGCTGATCACATTACAGCCCAACAAACATCCATTTGTCATCCCTATAGTTCTGTCATTCCAATTTATTTCTTCGAATGCCTAAAATATACATATTTCACAAATTATTACAAGGAATATTGCAGTAGTATGGCCTAATTGAGGTACATTTTCTATCTTTTTTTTTCCTCTCTCTCCAGGTTTTCTTGTTTTGGCCAATTAGAGCTCGCTCCATGTGTTTTTCCTTTATGGCGTTACAAACACACGCCCACACACACACACACGCATGTGTCATGGCAAAATTAACTCCAGAAGATTTACAGTGAAAAGATCTCTATTCCGAGACCCCCAAGAGAGACATAGCCGTTAGCGTTTATTTCACTTTGGTGAGTTTCCCACAGTGGTTGGATGCTCCTAATGCTCTTCTATCGAGATCCCCCTTCAAGTTATAGTTACTCTTAGTAAATCTAAATGACATGTACACAAAGAACAGTCCTCACTGCCATCAAAATCACTGCTTGAGTTATTAAGATATATACCTTATACTTGTTTCCAATTCCTAAAGTGACTTGGAAAAAAACTAACATTTGTCAGGGTAAACTGCGTTGCTGTGAATGCAACTCTTAAAAATCAAGTTAAGTTACTTCCATGATGACCAATGTGCTCTGGCAATTAAGGAAAAAAAAAAAAAAGTAGTTTTTGTTTTTTACAGAAACTGTACAAAAAAAAACCTGCTGCTAAATGCATTTAAACTCCCTGCTCCCCAAAAAAATTGCAAATATATTTACAGAAAAAAAAAAAAACCAGAACAAAACATTCATTCGTGGGGAACAGCACAGCTAAAGACAAAAGACGAAGACAGAGTGAGATTCTGCAACAATTAGGCGTCTGAGTCGGTGGGTGAGTTCAAAGTGAAGGTAGCGGTCGAGAGGATTTGTTTCAACTCAGAAATCGGAGGACGGGCGCAGAGTGTGTAAAACGGGGAAGAGTTTCTGGAATGTACTAGAGCCAACAGTCTACTACATCCATACACACTCAAACACGGACTAACGTCAGTCGCTTCAGGATGCCTGACAGGCAAAGATCCGAAGAACAGAAAAACAGGTAGCTGAAATTGTGAGGGGGAAAACAAAACGGTCATTCCTTGAAGTGTGAAACGACCAGTACTGTTTCCTCAGGAGTGTGTTGGCTGTGGTAGAGCATTCTGGTCACTTCTCCTATGACAAATACACCATGGATTATGTCCTCAGATGTCTACTGGTTTCTCACTGATACGGCGACTCTGGAGCACGTGATGGGGTCGAGTGGGGACTACATGGTAGAGGTGGGTGGTGATTGGCAAATGACAAGAGTTCTGCTTGTAAAAATGACAAATTTCATGTCGACTTCTGCCTATAGTGAAGTGTCAAGTCCCCTCCACTCTTCCAGATAAAATGTTTAACTGTCCGCAGGTCCATATTGGGGTCTAGAACCTATATAAAGAAAAAAAAAAAAAAAGATTACAGAGATGAAATATTTCTTTCAAAAAGTGCATTTTAAAAAAAGTTATTTGGAAGAAGAAACTTTTGCATACCTGGTCTTGACACATTAGCTCAATCTTCTCCTCGGCGAGCATTGCCATGTCTTCTTCCTTCTCCTGCTCTCCGGGTTTATCGTTGGCTGAGGAGCTGGTGGTCTGCGACTCGTTG
Organism: Poeciliopsis paucimaculata; assembly: GCA_903067055.1. Lineage (NCBI taxonomy): Eukaryota > Metazoa > Chordata > Actinopteri > Cyprinodontiformes > Poeciliidae > Poeciliopsis > Poeciliopsis paucimaculata. The sequence goes on along the minus strand of CAEGAD010001843.1, from coordinate 3,789 downwards.
TCCAGGTTTATGATCTTCTCATAAACGTGCTCCATAACCTTCCTCACCTGGAGCATGTCACTGGCCGAGAGACGGTCCCTGCAACGCAAACAGAGGTACGTGACGGAGTAAAGGCTTAAATGCCACTCAGATGGATAGAATCCGCCAGAGGCTTACTTTTTTAGGGTTTTTGCACCAGAAGAAGAATGGGGCTGGAGGTAGAATGGGATTTTGTTGAATTTGGGCATATTTTTCTGAAACAGAACAGGAAGAACATGTTAGAGCTCAACGTCCCTGCGGATAATTAGCATCAGTGAATGTGATAAGAACATCAAAATTCTGACGTTAAATGTGCAGTTGTTTCAAATCTCGTTACTAGAATGCAGGGAATGTTTCCTCTGATACAGCGATTATGTTTTTGGATTAACAGATTAATAATTGGACAATAAAGGTAGGATTTGAACCAGATGAATCTATGGCTAGGACATTTGAGAAGTTCTGAGCAGAATATATTTACAAAATTTGTATTTTTTTTATTTTTTATCTTGAATGCAAAATATTTTTTGTCCAGCTTTGGCTTAATTACTGCTCTGAATATATAGTTTAAGTAACTTTACATTTTCTGTTTAATGACTGATTACTAAGTTAGTTGAGGATTATTTCAATAATCGATTCATCGCGATTAATCTGATTAATCATTTCAACCCTAGAGTCTGCTTGTATTTTAGTTCTTAAAAGGGAAACCTGAAGTGACCAAAGTTAAAAACAAAAAGAAAGTATCTGATTGGTGCATGTTAAAAAAGGGGCTCCAATTAAAGTTGTTGCACTATAAACTTAGAAACTCCAGGTTTTCACGTTAATACTCACATCTACAGTTATATCAATGACCCACTGTGGGACTGTCTCATTCAGCAGCATGGATTCAGTCTCGCCGCCTGAATCTCTGCATAGCAGCCTGCAGCAGAAACAGAGCAGTTAGAGCACCATCACTTCAACAACACGCAGGATTCTGACTGCAACGTTTCCTCGTGTGTTGCTACGTTTGTCTGAACCTAAATAGGGTTCTTCCTCCTGCTTCTCCGAAGATGACGGGCGTGTGAGGCGGGACTTGAAAATATCCGTTTCCTTTCTGCACCCTGTTCTCCTGCTCGCCGTTCACTGCGAACACACACGCCAGCGATGAGACGGGCTGACCGCCGCAAACGCGCAGAGAGTCCTCAGACTGTTGCATTTAACAGAAAACTATCCTCTCACCGTGGTTCACCTCGTTTTCTTCCTCGTCCATGGGGTTGATGCGCGTTCTGGGCCAGAACTCCAACAGAGCTTGGAGCAGCAAGCCACCCAAGTTCACTGCAAACAAGGAGGACGCAGGATTAAGGTTCAGATCGGTCATAAATGTTATGACCTCCGCTGAATAAAATGAAAATCATTCATCTTCTTACAAATCGACGGCAGTTTATCACACTACGATTCTGAGATTGTACTCTGATAAGAGAGTTAAGAGATTCTTAACCCTTTAGATGGGCCACTAAATGCCACAAGCCGTTACATTTTACAAGGCTCCAGTTAAAACTATACATGAATTAAACAAATGAAAAAAAAATATAAAAAGGAAAACAACAATCAATACATCAGTAAAAGAAAAGACAGATTTTTATTTAGAAAAACTTCCATGCTAGAATCTGAAGAAACGGGACTAATAAGTTGTTCCCATGGCAACAGACTATTCATTCATGAAGCAAACACTAAACATATTCTGTCTGAACAGATTCCAGCCAGTTACTTAACAATTGTCTAAAGCTTGCTAACAAAATTAAAAAGATGCTGCAACTCCACTTATCCCACCCACAACGGCAACAAACCTTTAACGTTTTTTTGGGGTTTTTTTCCCCTCCGGTTTCTTTTTCTGGATCACTAAACTTTTTGTCTGGTTTACTTTTCTCGCTAACAGGAATGATTGACAGCTAGCGATCATTCCTGTCATACCTGTTGACGGCAGCTACACCACTACGTGTGATGGTTTGGTCCAGTAAACCAATAATGAAAAACAAAATAAATAAAAAAGTGAGCTAAAGTTAATAATAACAAATAGTTCTGCATTTCACTAATCATTCTGAAGCATGAAGGCAGAACCACATACATAGTGGTGATAATTTTATGGCTGATTGGTGTATATTTTAATATAAAGAAAGATTTCTTACACTTTGGATCAGATCCATCAGAACTTGAAAACCCAGCATCCTTTGCAGACACCCACGCAGCAAAGCAATCACTCTCATCCAGAGTAATTGTGAGCATCTAATGGAAATAAACAAGAAATATCAGTCACAAAAAGAGTGACAAATCATATTATTATTGTTCTCAGAAGCATTAAGGAGCTGTGTGAGCTGGGAAAGGTGATACAAGTCGAAGCTAATAAAATAAAATAAAAAAAAACTCACTCCGGTTTTCAGATCGACAGAGAACCAGTTTGGCACGTAAACCATCTTGAACCGCTTTTTAATCTCCTCATCAAATTCCACTTTGCCCAAGTCTTCCCCTTTGCAAGCCTTGGAAAAAACAACAAACAAAAAGATCAACATGATGGTACATAAAAATCAAGTTTTGGTCTGTAGTTTGATTTTAAAGTCAGAGTTCATTATGTTTTGTTTTTTTTGTTCACTTTAAATCAAGACATGAATAAAAAGCAGCCTTTATAGAACTAGGTTCGGATAGCTAGATAACTTTTTAGCATCTATCATGAATATGATGATTCATATTTGCTGAGTGCCAATTTTGCTTAGAGGCTAAATAATAACTTTACTTGTTTTCGAACGGGGAAACTTGCATTATTATGCCATTATCAATATACCACTTGAAAGTATTCTCAAAACAACAATATTATCGTTAATCATAATTTGTGCGACAATTTATCATCCAGCAAAATTTGTAATCGTGACAGGCCTATTCTCTTTTCTTCTCTTCTTTTTTTCAGGGACCATGGAAACACGCGGAGTTTTCCAGGACAGCCAACAGATATCTGGGTGAACAGGAGTTGGTCGATTACCTTGAGCACATCCCAGTATGCCACATTGTTGTTGGTGTCTTTGGTGAGTATGTGTCTCTTGTCATTCAAAATGTGGCACTGTATAATACTGGCACCTCCTGGAAAACAGGAGTTATTTACACTTTATGCAAATGTGTGAAAATGAGCTCTGGAGAGCTTGCCCTGATCCAATCGGTCATACTTTACCCTTAATAACTTGTTCTGGCTGAGTACACAGTGGAGTCAGAGGGGTGGTGCAGTCGTTATCGTACTCCCCTGATGATCTGAAGTTGTGCATTCCCTTTAGTGACTACACAAACAAACGCAAACAAAAGAACCGCAAAGCCTCATAAAGAAAAGGCATTTAAATTCTTCCTGACTTCCTTGCAGCTCCAGCTCTGGTTAACATGTAGCCAGTCAGCCGGTTATTGTCATGCATGCTTACCCATTTATTCACAGATGACTTGGTGGTGGAAACCCAGATCGCTGGAGGTGGGTCAGCAGATCTGTCCAGCTCCATCTGAACAAGAGAAAAACATCAAGGTTGACTGGCTTAGATGTTGATTTAGGATCACAAAGGGGAGAAAATGTGGGAATATTTTCAAATGAAGCAAACAAAGCATTTATAAATACTAGGCTGCACATTTTCGGAATTGATTATTCCATCTAACAATATGCTAAAGATTTTTCATTTAACCAGTGCAGCATTTTATATATATATATATATATATATATATATATATATATATATATATATAATATCTCGGCATGAATATACTTAAAAT
>CAEGAD010001832.1:0-27384 GCA_903067055.1 Poeciliopsis paucimaculata | reverse complement strand
ATACATATATATCTGTGTGTGTGTGCATATTTTTCACGGTCATAAACTGCCACCTATGGATAAACAAATGGATCTCGGCGCCAACTTGGACTAAGTTTCAAACGTTTTCACTCATCCCTTTTTTCTCATCGGTTAAAAAAAAACACATTTTAAATACAACTTACCTCAAATATTTTTTTTCCACCGGCCCACTTGGGTTTAAAAAAAATTTTTTTTTTTTTTTTTTTTTTTTTTTTTTTTTTTCCTCCCTCACACCTCCAACACCGCTAACGTCCACTCCAAACAAAGCGGCGGCAGCAGCAGCGCCTATCAGACTGGATGTTACTGTGCGTCTGTGTCGAGAGGCTTCACTGTAGAGCAGCAGATCCAGATGCCCCAAAACAGAGACCTGCTCTCAGCGATTAATGACGTCAGTAACCGCTGAAGTCCACGTGGGCAGGCTGCAGAAGCGGACTGTGCCCCTCGCTCCATTAAGCGTCGCAGAACTTCCCAGCGAGATTAATTTGGATGAAAAAAGTGGCAGGTAAACAGTCGAGCGCGTCAGTAGGATGCGGGTGTGTGAAAAGTCGCCGTGATTTGGCCAGGTGTTGATCACTGCAACTATGGCAGCAGGAGACCGAACACTTTTCTTTCTTTATTTATTGTAAAGTATTAAATTTAATAAGACTCTCCAGTCCAACTTTCGCTTCTCACTGATGCTTCTAGATTTGACCACCTTGAAAAAAATATATATATGCAACTTATATTTTTACATTTATCATCGTGGGATTCTGTGATTTAGTGATATTGCAAAGTTACTGTCTATTTGAACTTTGAATGAGATTTTCCAATGACAGTTTGTTCACCAATGTGTTCATTAATAATGGTTTAAGTGATTTAGACTTCAGTTTAGTATAAAACAGAAGTTTTAATATCAAAGCTTATTAATGGTCGGTGTCTCTGAATTAGGGACTTTTAAGTATGCACCATATATCTTATTACATAATTTGACAAATAATGACTCTTGTGCCTAACGTTATATTAAAATGTGGTTGAAATGTAATCTTTTTTTTTTTTCTTTTTTTTTTAAATTCAATGCTCTTTCAAACTTACCCAAATTCTTGCAAATTGTTACACAAATCTTAGTAGTTAAAGCTGCAATAAGTAACTTTTGTAAAACAAAACAAATAACAACAACAAAGTATTTACATGCTTGTTAAGAATGTCGTTATGTTGTGACGTGATAAAAATGAGAAAGATAATCTGTGAATCCTATGAAGTACCATGTACCAAGGAAGATTCTTTAGCAGGAAACTTTTCACAAGACTTAAACTAGAGCTTTTACCACCAGTCATTGATTTCTTTCATTTGAAGCCCTGGAGGACAAGGATAAATGTACATTATCATTGCTATAATGTGCTTTTTACTCCAGCAGTACAATCTTTGGTTACATTAAACTTCTCCGAGCCTTGTGTCTTCTGATGTAACATAATAAAAATGGTAATAATTAAAAAATAAATAAATAAAATAAATAAAAATTAGCAATTGTGCCTTTCATGTATCTTAGTTACCAAAGACAGTAGTGATGTGGCTCTTTTAATTAGAAGTCTGGCATTTCTGGCATCAATCAAACTGGGTCGGAAGGAACATGTGGTGGCAGCTTCAAAATTAATTTTGCGTGTTCCAGAAAGAGCAGAACGAGAAACAGTCCACTCTGTCACACTTTGAAAGCAGGTAGGAATTATCTTCAAAAGAATATCCCTCTGTGAAAATATTGCCTTTTGTGTCCGCCCCTCCCGAACAACCCTTCACTTCTTTTCAATATTCATGAAATCACCCTCATGCTCACATAACCAACAAGGCAGGTGAGCCTGGAACTGATTGAGGACAAATTTGAGATGAAAACACTATTCCAGTTGTAATGGTGCTGTCAATGAATTTAATTGTCATGTCCGCAGAAGGAAGTGAGAAATGAAGGCACACGATAAGATAAAACACAGCGTGGACATCAAAGTGGTCCGGTGAGATTACAGAATGAGTGCTTAGGAGGATTTCACCTGGTGGGAAAAACTCCACAGGCACCTTACGTAGTCGTGACTACAGATAAGTGGACTTACGTCCAATTCTTGTCGTGAAGCACCTTTCATTTTAAGCAGAATTCCCAATTCATATTGCAATTTATGCTTGAAGTCAGAGAAGAAAGGGATTTTAAATCACAGGTTTTTAAATGAACAGCTCCTGGTGACTAAAGTAAAGCTGCAATGACATGCTTTAGATTCTCATCTTTACTGTAATCAAATCAAATTAATTCTTGTTGTCAATCTTTGTGTTGTAATATTTCCTTTCTCTGCAGTTGTTTTCCTTATTATAGCGGAACTCTTTTATCCAGGTTTTGAACTATGTAATCTGATTTAGACCCCATCCCCCTGAGTGTGCTGTGGATTTTCACTCCATGTTTGTCATATTATTTCCCCCTTACCAATTGCGACTTTGTAATTATTGTTGATTGTTTGGTTGTTTTTTACCCCAAAGACTTTGGACTCTATAATGAATTGGGAGTCCTTCCAGATATTATGAGGCACAAAAATGAAACATAAAATTACAGATAAAGGCTAAAATACTTATAACAAGATTTTTAGAAAGCTTAGATTAAAAAAAAAAAAAAAAGCTCTTATAATCTTTTTGACTGGAGGAACTTCCGTTTGAATTTCAACACCTCCATTTCTGAAGAGTAACAATACCTTATTATTAATTAACAAAGACTTGTACTCCAGTCGTTCAGGATGGATATTCAGCTTGGGAATTTCTAGAAGATGAAAAATCTACTATGGTCAATGAGGCAATGCGGGGAAGTTTTATCAGTGGCATTTTCTGCTATGCCCACCTGCTGGTGGGGCGGATTTGGCCCACTGGACACGGATAATGATGGGTGGAAGAGGCAGACAAACCTTGAAAAATGACAGCACAGTTTTATATCCAGAAATATTAAAAAAATAAAATAAAATTCTCACCACAGTTAAACAGAATATTAACTGAATAAATTTATGTACTTCTTAATTTTAAGAATTTCTTTGCCAGCAAAAGTCTGAGTCTCTGCATTTTGGTTCCAACACTTTTTAGGATCTGAGCAAATGTTTCAATACCCACAGTGAGGTTCTGATTCAAGAATTTGGAGTTGCAGTAATGTTGAATTTTGTTTTAGCTCCCTTAGAGATTTCTATAGCTTGTTTTACTTCAATTTTTATATTTTCTTTATTTTATGTTACTTTTCAGATCAGTTTAAAACAAAAATATGTAATCTTTGGTAATAGAAAATGCAGTTCTCAGATAGCCATTTCATTTATTTTGAGAAATAAATTATAGAAAAAAAGTGTGTGTCTCCCTTGTGAAACCATGAAGCAATTGTGATTGACAAGTTTTTTGGGGTTTAGTTTCATTAGCCACTTCCAGGCCTTAGTGTTGATGATTGAACAAAAGCAAAAGGACATCCATCCACGGAAGAGCTTCTCATGAGTGAAACATGAGTGAAACTGTTGGGATGGTTTGTCATATAACATCTATAGCAAAGATTACACACACAGGATTCTGGAAACAGAAATAAAGCATCTTCGACACATTTCAGCCAAAAAGAAAAATCCTTGCTTTAACTAAAGAAGCATGATATATTCCTACCTATTTATATTGGAACTGGATATCCACTGTTCCAATATGAATAGGTTCATATTAGAACTGTTGTGTGCATATTCACAGCATTTTTCCTTACCCTATAAAAAATCAGCTTCTTTTGTCTAGGTGAGAAAAAAACAACAAAAAAAAATGTATATATAATACCTAAGTTTCAACACTTTAAATCACTAAGGCTTATATCGGAGCAGTATTTATTTATGAATCAGTTCACATCTTACTGAGTTCGAATGCAACTCAAAATAAAAACGATGCAAGCAAAACGGTATTTGAAGTGTTTCGTAAGGGCTTCAAGGATCATAAACACTGTATGGATTTGAAAAACATCAAGTGCATTATCTTTGGAATGAAAGTTTATTCTTAATTCATTTTAAGTTACATTGGAAGACTTCTACAAATGGATTCATCAGCCCTTTAAAGTGAGCAAAAAGTCTGATTTATATTAATATTAATATTGCAATATTAATATTAATAATATTAATATTAATTTCAATATTAATATTATTATGTGTTAATATTGCAAGAATGTCTGGTTAAAAATATACATAAATCTTGTAGCTTAAAGTAAGCTCCAAGGAAAATATTGCCAGCGACCTAGATGCATCAGTTCAGCTTCACTGGCTTCATCTATCATGTAAACCAATTTTTTCAAGGATATAAAGCAGGGCTGAGGAAATATCAATAGGTAATCACTTGAGCCAAACTATACAAAGTCTGCTCTGTGGCATAGCTGTGTAATTGTGTTCCCTTCTTGTCCTATTTCCACCATAACCACAGACAAAATGGGAGGTTTTTTTTCTACAGAAAGAAACAACTATTTCAGCATACAATGTGTTATTTTGTGTATTTATTAATTTGATTGTAAAAGGAAAAAAAAATCACAAATAGGGTACATATAGTTTTTAACAATTTTGAGTCAGATGATTCAGAGCTGTTTCTCAAGAGAGACCGTCTAAATCTGGAGAAGTGTCCATCTTCAGCAGATTTAGATCAGCTGGAAAGTGTTCTCTCCCTGATCAAGTGCAATGATACTGTGGTTAAAAAAAGTACATGTACCTCTGGCCGTGTGAAAAGCTGCCAAGTATTTCTGGAAAAAGAAATCAGACTCCAAGAAACTTATCAGTCACAGGTTTCCTTTCACTCAATTTTCTCCCCCCAAAATTAAATATATATATATATATATATATATGCTTGAATAAAGTACTCTATAAACAGTCGGTGTCTTTTGTAGTGACTTTATATTCCTTACTGTTTGCTAATTGGTGCCACATAATATTAACATTTTCTGAATAATTGAATTATGGGTGTGTAGTGAATATACAGGTAAATTACTCATAAAAATTAACTTTTGAAAGATTTTCTGATTTTTGATGTACATATCCCATCTACACATAAAAGGAAATGGTCAAATATTATCAATAATTTCACCTCATGCAGCAAATCCTACAACAATACCAGATTAAAAACTAAAACACATCAAATCGCAAGATGCTTGTACGTCATTATCACTGTGCTTACATAAACCTCTTCAAACAGTTCACCTTGTTATTGACATGTGTCTCTTTTAGTTAATCTAACATTGGTATTTGTGGAGACATTCCAGTTCTGGGGGCAGTGACAGCAAAGTATTTTTTAACAACCAGCTGCATTTGGTTTGAAAGAGAATGATCAGGTAACCATAGTGATGAAAAGAAGCACACTAAAATAGACAGGCGCAGAGTTTAAAAAGTCAGTTTCTGCAAAAGATTTTTCTGCACTGGTAAAACGAAAAAAAATAATAAGAAGAAAAGTAATAAACCTGATCTTTAGATGAAATAATGGAAGCAAAAGAACGGTAGACTTTCTGTGAAAATATCAAAATAAAAAATCTTATTAAAGTCTAATAAAAACATCTTCAAAAACATTCACCGAACAGCCTAAAGTTTATCTACACTGTCTGCTTTTACAATTATCTGTCTGTTAATCATGCGCTACAGAGGAAAAACCATTGTAGTCTTGTGTTTTCTTAATCCAAGGTGCAACACTGATGTGGAAATATACACCAGTACTTAAAGATAACATGACCACTTGCAAAAAAGCTAAATAATTTATTCTTTGCAGAGACTTCACAGTTTCCTAATTATGAAAATATATGATTACCAATACTTTTGGGGGGGCTTTCCCTTTTATCTGTGTCTGAAGGTAAAAGTGATTTGAAGGGGGTCTTAAAAGTGTAAAAAACACTTTTAAGACACAAGATTTATCTTTTTTTTTTTAACACCATGTGTCCTGTTTCTTTCTCTTCACAAGTGAATATTACTTTACCTTGCTTAATCAAAGTCCAATTAAAATGCACTAAAGTGTTTGGTTACTTCATAACAAGATGTGAAAAAGTCAAGCGTGTGAATACTTTTTTGCAGGGCTGAGGTATACTCTGTTGGCCGTTCTGAGATTCTTTGCCAAGGTCTAAAGATTTATTGCCATAAAAGCAGAGGGGATCAAAGTTGTTGTTTAACTTTACCACTTATGGCTCTGTCAGTTATTGACTAGTGAAATGTGTGCTTTATCATCAGCATACGCCTTTGTAATTTCTGCCTCCTTGGCTTTAACTTCGCACGGTCACTGCCATTTATTTACTTCTCAATGAAGACAGCGCAACATGGCAGGAAGACAACCAATTGGTGTTCTTGTACTTCACATTTGTTGCCTTCTCTGTGTTACCACCCTTTGTTTGGTAAGATATTGATTAGATTTAATGATATGGGTTTTAAAATTGTAAAAAAAAAACAAAAAACAAATATGTAATTACTTTGTTATTCAATACTTTCTACCCTTTTACTATCCGTCATGTAGCCGACTGCAAAGATAGCCGGTAAGTATTTTCTTTCGAAACTTGTGGTCTTCAGTCTTTCTTAATGCTAAACACAAATGTCTTCAACATGTTTATTTATTTCTGTTTTCTGCAGACTTTGATGTAGATGGTGGACGAGACCTCGACATTTTTGACATCAATGAAGGTATGTCAAGACAACAGTTTGGGTCACTTTATTCCCCCGTTTTTTCCTGGTTTTCACTTGGTTACCCTTTAAACCGCTAATATCTGTGCTCTGTCCTCACAGAGGCAGGGCTGAATCTGGTAGAGGGAGACATTGTACATGATGAGGTAGATTTTAATATTTCGTTTGATTTTCATCTGCACATGTGAAACTTGTAAAATCACATTTCTCTCTCTGTTGGGATTGGCTTATTCTTGCCGCTACAGACACAAACGCGGAATTCTATCATTGGAGATGAGTACAAGTGGCCAAAAACTGTTCCCTATTACATGGAAGATGACTTAGGTAAGAATGTCTGTTGAAACATTTGGAAAAATATAGCCTGAAAATAACTTAATGTAAACAGATTTACAGAATATTTGCATCTAATTTCAATACGACTTGGCAACAGTGTATAGCTTTTACCTGTGCTACATATTTGCAACTTTATTTTGTTTACTAACATTTTCTTGACAAATTTTACTTTAAGTGTTTTAGAATAAAATTGTGCATGTTGGCGCCTGCTGATGAAACACTGTGAACTGAACATGTTGTGCCATCTTCTTATTGTCCAAGCTTTAAAGCTGATAGAGATCCAAGATTACTGTCAGTTAATCATCAAACATTATCATAAGCGTCATTAAGTGTGCTGACGATCTTAACGTTGTTTGTTCATAATCCTGCAGTAGGATCTGTGTGGTTTCGAGAAAAAAGAAAAAAAAAAGATATAAATAAATAAATAAATAAATAAATAAACAAACAAAAATAGTTAGATGCAGATACAGAAGCACAGATAGACAGTACTTCTGTGCGTATCTAAATATCACTTTTTCATGGTTTATTCGATAAAAAGGTAGAAAGTGAGCAGCAAATGTCGGGCCAAAGAGCAAAAGCTGGAAGACTGAGTCAGAGCATTTTTAAACCTGCTGCTCCTCTGTCAAAAGTGGCACAAGGAAGGAATAGTGATGAAAAGATTTACAGCCAAAAGTGCAGGCAGTGAGTGATGTCAGAATCGGAGTAACATCTACCTTCAGACATCTGGTGGACTCAGTTGTAACAGCAGAAACAGATATACAGGTTCACATATGATGAACCTTTGATGATGAAGAACATTTAAACTTTAATAGACCCGATTTGCTTGTGTTGTCTCCTCTGAAGAGATCAATGCAAAAGGCGTCATTCTAAAGGCCTTCGAACAGTACCGCCTCAAGACCTGCATTGACTTCAAGCCATGGAGCGGGGAAGAAAACTACATTTCCATCTTTAAAGGAAACGGGTAAAAGAAGAAGAACATATTATTTTTTTTACCCTTTTAGATGGTAAGACAAGCTGTACTTTCTTGGGGATTAAAGCATTATTATTAATTCAGCACATGAGAAGGAGTCGTTGTAATAAGACTCTGCAGGTTTTATTTGATGTTCGTAAAAGCTTTTCTCCCCTTCCCAAAGCTGCTTCTCCTCTGTTGGTAATCGCAAGGTTGGGAAGCAGAGGTTGTCAATAGGAAGCAACTGCGACCGCATTGTTACGATAGAGCACGAGTTCCTTCATGCTCTGGGCTTCTGGCATGAGCAGTCCAGGTCAGACCGCGATGACTACGTGCAGATCATGTGGGACCGCATCTTGAACGGTATTAAATAGTTTTCTTTTTATGACAAAAACGATTCTTTTTATAAAATCTTGACTGCGATTGCATATACAGTGCCTTGCAAAAGTAGTCTTTCCTCTTAGAATGTTGCACACATTGTTACAAACACTTCAGTATTTAATTGAGATTTTTATATATTTCATATAAAATATATAAAAAAAGTAGTCGGTAATGTCCTTTCTGTGCTATGCATAAATAAATTCCAGAGCAACAGATAACCTTCACAAGTCAACTAGCTAGTATATAATGTTCACTTGTGTATAACAAAACTAAGGGACATTTATTGCTGCTTCAGAGTTTTATTGCAACTTTTAGTGCACCAATTGTTTTTTTGCATACCTGATAAGTATATCCATAAGAAATTGACCTTTGCTCCTCAATTTGCTAATGTATCATCTCCTTTAAACTGTAGTCAAAGTACATTTTCCAAAGGCAGGTCAGCAATTTCTAGAACATCTTTAAACACCTATGAATAAAAAACATTTTAAGAATTTTCTAAAAGTGTGCTGAAAAAGCCCAATTTTTTATTTTTTATTTTTTCTGAAGGCAGAGCACACAACTTCAACACATATGATGACACCGTTTCCAGCTCTTTGGGCGTGCCCTACGACTACAACTCCATGATGCACTACAGTAAAAGTGCTTTCCAGAACGGTTCTGAGCCCACCATCATCACCAAGATCCCTGCTTTCAGCGACGTCATCGGCCAGCGAATGGAGTTCAGTGACAGTGACCTGCTGAAGTTGAACCGCCTCTACAAGTGCAGTAAGAGTCAACACCATGCAGGGCTTTTTTTTCTTGGCAAAAACAAAAGTAATTGAAACATTCAGGTCACTTTTTTCAGTTGGGCCAAATTGAAAAATGTGGACAAACAGAATGCCGCTATGCTGAGTTCATTGCCGTTCCTACACGTGCTTACCGCATTTTTTCTAGCTCAAGGCTCCACCTTCCTGGACTCGTGTGACTTTGAGCGTGAGAATATCTGTGGGATGATCCAAGGACATGGAGACAAGGCAGACTGGGTGAGGGTCGCTAGTGCTCCTGGAGGGCCCGACACGGACTATTCCAACATGGGCAAATGCACAGGTGAGCCAGATCTTAGAGAGATATGAGGTACTCCTGAAATAAACATAGCATTTCTACATTAAATAATGAGTTTAATTTAAATTTAATTCCAAAAGCATCTTTCATAATCTTTTATTTTCATTCTTTAATTGAATAAAAATAAAGAGAAAGTCAACACATGATTTTCAAAAATTTTTTTTAAATTTAGTTTTTTTTTCATCCTTTGCCTTTACATCTATCTATACTTGTAAAAGTTTTAAAAAGTCTAAACGAGACATCCACATATAAAAAAAAAAAACATTTTGAACTTCATTTTCATCTCCGACATTATGATGATACGTTTCCAACATGCCTACTCCATCCAGATTTTGAAAAAAATGTTAAAATAAGTGCATGATGTTTCTTCTACTGTTAGCTCTCTTTTACACAGTACTAAGTTAAAAGGTTTTTACACAGCTTTACCAGGGATGCTAAAGTGAGTCTACTACTGTCACATCAACAGTGCAAAAACAATACATCACGATTGACTCAATCTTGACTTAATTTTTTATGCCCTTGTTCTAGGATCAGGATACTTTATGCACTTTAGCACTGGTACGGCCAACACTGAAGACACAGCCGTACTGGAGAGCAGGCTTGTTTATCCAAAAAGAGGGTACCAGTGTTTGCAGTTTTTCTACTACAACAGTGCTGGTCCCAGCGACACCCTGAAGATCCACGTCAGGGAGTACGATAAAGCTAATCCCAATGGAACGCTGCGCTTTATAACAACACTAACCGGTGACTACGTCAAAGCCATGCTGCTCACAGAGTTCTGCTGGAGAAATGAAGCAATCAAGTGAATTCTAATTTCAATCCTCTTTTTTTTTTCTCTCATTTTCACATAGGACCTCCTCAGGATTTGTGGCAGCTGCACCATGTGAGTCTGGATGTGAAAAAAAAGTTCAGAGTTGTCTTTGAAGGGACAAAGGGGGGCTCGGGTCCAGCAGCAGGAGGACTCTCATTGGATGACATTAACCTTTCTGAGACCACCTGCCCCGAGTTTATATGGCGGGTGAAAAACTTCAGCCAGGTCATGGATACGACCCCACCCGACACCTCTATCTTTAGCCCCCCTTTCACCTCCAAGGAGGGTTACACCTTCCAGATGCAGCTTTACCCCAGCAGTAAAGAGGATTATCCTGGGCAGTTGTCTGCCTACGCTCACCTCGTGGCGCGGGAGGGGGACACCGGACAAACATGGCCTTGCCCGTGGAAGCAGATGACCATGATGCTGATGGATCAGCACCCTCACATTCAAAAGCGCATGTCCAATCAGCGCAGCGTCACCACTGACCCAACCATGAAGGCAACAAGTGAGGCTGTCACAGGGAAGAATCTTGTAACATACGCTAAGCTGCTCTTTATAGTTTAAACTTCACGCAACCTTTCAACATTGTTTCAGATTCTGACCTTTTTTACTGGGACGATCCACGGAAGGTTGGCACTGAGGTGACGGATACCGATGGGTCCAAGTATTTCCGAGGACCGGGTTTTGGTACATCAGTGTATCTCACACACCTCAGAGCTAAGAGCAGAGACTTTATCAAGGGAGGAGATGCCATCTTTCTACTCACAATGGAAGGTAAAGGGAACAGATTACTACATTAACTCAGGGTCAGTTTATGTAGTAAACTGACATTGAGTCAGTTTAATGAAAATACTCCAACTCCAACTCATCCTAACTAATTACTTACACATCACCACTACATTCTGATGTGTACAATAAATCTACGTCAAATTCCTGGAGCTGACAACAAAGAGTTCTTTTGGGCAATGGATAGGAAATTGCTTGCTTTTCTGAACCTGTCCCATCATCACTATTCCCCATTTTATCCATGTCTATCAGAATTTTTCTCTGTCATAAGCTGTGCAGGACCCCTTTTCTCTGCATGGATGATTTTTTTTTCCTTGATTTTGTTACGACTTTTACCTCAACTCAAGTAAAATCATGCATCTACAAGTAACGAGTCTGTCTTGAGAATGTAAGAAGTTCAATACAGATATTTGTGTTCAGATGTAGGGATCAAAAGTAAAGTCATTGCAACAATAATTACAATGCAGTTATCTGTTCTTTAAGAAAAGTACAGATAACTGCAAAAAATACTTAAGAACTGTAATAAAGTTTTTGTACTGTGCTATCTCCCACCTCTGGATCTGATTACATAGGCCTATGCAGATCAAACCAATATAAAAAAATCCAAAGTGTGCTATCATAAAACAATAAGTTTGATCTGCGAACCTATGTGACACCATCAGGGTTGTAACTGTGCTGAAAAGACATCCCCTTGTCCATATGAAAGCATGTAAGGTTATAATCGCTCATTTATCTCATCTTTGTTTATAGATGTGGCCCATCTGACACAATCCCAGCCTGTGCCTTCCACAACCATAAAACCTACCACATCCACAACCACTGATGCTTCAGGTATTTGCCAAAACGTGCTGTGTCAGAATGGTGGAATCTGCATTGTGGATCAAGGGAAGCCTTCTTGCAGGTCAGCAGGTTTTGACTGTAAAAAATAACCATAGTCAGTGCTGTTTTTTTAAATGAGACAACAAAATACCCATATTATACTAAAAATGAGTTATTTTCCTCTCTGCTTCTGTTATTGACACATTAACAGGTATAAGACTTATCAACGCCTTCTGAAAAACACTGATGTGAATTTAAGACCTACATGGATTATGAGAAATAATTACTTTAAAATTGTCTCAATTTCCTAAAAATGTTACAAAAAACAGGAAAAAAACTGTTTCAAGAGAATACTTGATGGTTCACAAGCTATAATAAATAAGTTATACTGAAAAATGAATTTTGTCACAGTATAAGGCAACATATTGAGTTTGTTTTAGCCAGGAAGAAAATTAATGAATGGCACCACTCCATTATTATTTTTAATTAGCAATTGTTTAAAAAAACATCAGCATGAGATAATGAAATTTATGAGCTTATATGAGTATAATATCAGAAGGCCCTTAAGACTTTTTAGGGTGTAAAAATTCATTTTCTTACATTTAAAACAATTTATGACTCTTTAAGATCCCTTAGAAACTTAGAAAATATATAGGTTTACTGAAAACACAACGGTCAGATTTTCTTATTTCTATCCCCTTTCATCTGCTTTGCAGGTGTGTGGTGGGGAATGACTGGTGGTACTACGGGAATGTCTGTCAGCACAAAGGCTCCACGCAGGACAAAACCACTCTAGCACTGGCCTCCTCCCTGTCTGTGCTGGGAGCAATGTTAGTGATCGCAGTAGTCAGCGTCCTCTGTGTGAAGAAGAAGTACAAGAAAAAGCTTATGAAGAACAACAGCAACATGTACATGCAAAATGTGCATGCCGTCGATGATAAACCCTAACAATAACTTGGACTTTTTTTCAATGAAAACATTACAACTGTTGATGGAGAGCTGGATCAAATCTAATGTTGCCTTAGATTGCCACCTATTGGTCATTTGATGTAAAGACATGGAAGCAATGGAGGAAGTTTTAATGTGTAAATGGAGATATTCTAAATTAAGCTTTTATTAAGGTTGTGATCCTTGCATAAAACTGTTAACATGTCAAAAAAAAAAGTCTCAGACAATAATGCTTATATTCACAAATTTAAAATTTATTATACCAAAGACAGGAACATTTTGTAGCGTCTCTTTTCCATGTGGCTATACTTGTTGGTGTTACTGAACTAGACACAGTCATGCCGGTGATAACAGTTACTGTAGGAGGGAGGTGGGATTAATTACCTGTGAGTATCCATTTATGTGAATGTCTCATGTGTGTAGGTGTGTGTGTGTGTGTGTGTGATTGTTTCCGTGTGCATGCAAATACCTATTAGTGTTCAGTAGATACAGTGATGACTACAGGACATCACAGTTCAACAACGTGGAGCAAACCATTGCAACTTAGTGTATAAATGTTTTACGGAATGTTAGTTTCCATCCTGCAATTGCACATTTACATTTGTGTGTGTGTCTGTTGTGATGTTGATGTTTTGTGGGTTTACACCGTAAGATAAAGGGGGCACGCCTCCATAACAGAAAACAATAAATCCTCCCCACAGCTAAAAGCCTTCACCGACATACAGTTCCTTTAAAAGCATCAGTATACAACATTTTTCTTATTTACAATCATTGAAAAAGAATCACCATTTCTCTCAGAGAAGATTAGTAAAAAAGTGACTGAGTCACCATAAAGAGTATGCAACTCCTAGGAGTTAGTATTGGAAATTTTCTACAAAAAAATCTCTATGTCATTTACAGGCCAAGAGCTGTGATTTACTGAAGAAATACAGTATTTTAAGTGCCCTATCTAAAACAGTTAGGTGTGGTATTAATGGCGTATGATTCACCAAAAGTCGATTGATAATAAAAAGATGAGTCTGTATTTCAAAGGGTTCCTTTTAGCAACGTCATTGCGATCACACTGATTTAAGTTCTTACAAAACAAAATAAACCATGGAATCGTTATCCATATTAAGTACAGTGACAAGCTAATGCTATTTGCAAATAAACTGGTGTTGATTATGTACTGGAAAAACAAAAAACAAACAAAAAAACATCAGGTCTGCGAGAAGGGTGCGTGGAATTTGTGTCCTCTCGGGCGATTTGAGGAGGTTGAGGATCATTAAAGGGCTCATTTGCTTGTTTCACTCTGAGAATGCTTCATTACATGCTCCTCCAAAGAGGCAGCGCATGGCAGAGAAGCCTGTTGTGAAACACTTTCACATGTGCATTCTACAGCCTCCAGGCAAAACCCACCCGTCCGTGGGCATGAACGGAAGAATCACAGCATGCTGTAGAGGAGATGAATCTGTGTCCGTCTAGAGAGGGGTGTCGTAGTAATCAGTGGACTGATCCGTCCCGGCTGGCTTCTGCTGTTTCTGCTGATGCTGCTTCATGATCTCCTTCACCTCTTCCTCCAGCTCAGGGGGGATGATGAACTGGTCGTCCGGGTCAGGCTGAGCCGGAGCTGTGAAGTAACCCCCTGATTTCTTGGACGGGGCGTCGGCTGCCACCTCGATGAGGTTGTGACTCTTCTCTTGACGCGCCACAGAACCGTTAACCCTCCTCTTTCCCGGAAACTTCCCACCATCCCCAGTTCCTGCTCCCACACCTTGCCACGACTCGTCTCTCTCCAGACCGTTCTCGGCCTCTGCCAGGTTCAGGTCGACACCGTCCTCAAGAGGTTCGGGGGTGCAAGGAGGTGGAGGCGGTGGAGGAAGGTTGAGCAAAGTGCGTTCCTGGCTTGACAATTCGGGTACGAGGCTTTGGGACGGTGATAACTGCGACAGCTCCGCTTTCAGGCAGTGTACGTCTGCCTCCACTTCCACTCGGCTCCCGTTGGAGAAGACGCCGGCAATGGGCTCCTCGTCCTCGCTGTCCAGCCCGTTGTCGGACAAGGCGCTGGAGAAGGTGGCGCTGGACAGCTGCCTCTGAAAGGAGCCGGCCAGGCAGGCTGGGTGGAGCGCACAGCAGTTCCGAGCGGAAGCCAGTTCTGAACCTGGGAGGAGATACTGGCAGGACTGGGAGGTGGTGTGGGACTGCTGCTGCTGTAGAGACAGCAGCTGGGCTTGATGGTGCAAGTGAAGCTGAGGGTGGTGAGGCTGATCCTGCAGCAGCACAAAGGAGCTCTGCGGGGGCTCGTCGGACGAGGCCGTGGAACCCACCTCGCTGCTCATCTCGCTGGTGCTGATCTCGCTGCTAATTTCGCTGCAGGAAGACGGCGGAACTGGCAGTGAGCCGTCCGAGGGTCGATCCTTAATGGCAGAAGACGACGATGGGTAGGCGCCCAGGCCGGGGCTTGGGGGAGGCTGGGGTGGGTCGGAGCAGCAGCAGGAGCAGCAGTCTTCACTCACGCTGAGCTGCACCACGACTGCACTCAAGCTGTCGGTACAGCCATAGCCTTGAGCCAGGGTGCAGAGCTTCTTAGCCGCAGCTAGACCGTCCGGGACATTCCGAACCGCCTCCACTGCTTCTGTAGGAGACACAGCGTCCCACAGCCCGCGGCTGCCCAGAATGAAGAACTCATCCTGAGGGGTGAGAGTCACCGTCTGCACATAAGGGCAAGGAATGACTGAGGGGTAAAGGAAGAAGTAGCCCATAATCCTTGTGGAGTCAGTCACGCCGTTCACCTTGTTGTCCTGAAAGAAAGGAGGATGGAAATCAATACAGAGAACATTTGAAACTAGATTTGCTAAAATTTTTTGTAGTGTAAGCTCTACCTCAGTCACGATGGCTCTGTGCTGCCTGATCCTACGGTATTCCTCCTCAAGGCCCACGTTGTGAAGCAGCGACAGGGACATGGGCTTCCCGTCCCGGCACAGGATGGCCTGGCACTTTCCCACATTAGCTGCTGTGAGGACGAAGCAGCCACTGGGGTCAGTGGGATCGTGGCGGATGTGACACAGAGCTGCAGAGCCGCCGAGTTTCTGTCCGGCTGTTCCCAATTTCCTTCAAGGGTAAAAAGGATGAAAAAAAAGAGAGAGGACCACAGTTTATTGAACAGATTTTAAGTTGCAGATATTCAGGGGGGATTCTGTAGGTACAAACATAGTTATGATGCTATTCAAAACCTGAAAATTAAAACCCTGGGACTGAACGGATTCATTGTCTATCCATAATCTCTGACAATTTGATGGTAGAGACGGGTGATCTGTGGTTAAGAGTTCATCATAATATTTTGTGGCATTTATTGCAATAACTAAACTGACGATAAAAAGTATTTAAAAATCTGCTAAACCCAACATCACTGTAGTCAAAGCCATCTGAAAAAAACAAACAAAAAACCAAACATAAAGAACTGATTGTTAAACAGATTGCTTCAAGAAAACACAACTTTGAGTTGTGCAATGTTTCTTATGTCTATTGCTACTCTCTTGTAAAATCAAAAAAATCACAAACAAACAAAATTCTCTTCCTCCACCAAAATAATCACTTGCTTGCCAAATGACGTCCAGCTGTTTAGAGAACACAGAGTATTACTGCTGGTCACGTACCTTTGCATGACGAGGAAGGTGTTGGTCATGTAATCCTCTTCTCTTTTTGTCTTGTGGATTTCCTCGGCCAGGACGTCGTTCATTGTGCACTGCAGCAGGTAGGGCACTTCCACGTTCCTGTCTCCGTCGAATACGCCGTACAGAGCTTCCCGACTCCCACAGAAACTGTTTACTGAAAGTGCGGCAACACAGAGTCTGAAACAAAACAGACAATCACTCTGTGAGGGAATGACAAGAGCTTGACAGAAAAAAATTAAGTAATGCTTATTATGATCAGTTTGAATGAATATCTAAATATCTGCTGAGGTTCCCAAACATTTTTCAGGCAAAGATGTGTTTTAAATCTTCCAATATTTTGAAAAATACTTTTTCAAAATATAAAACAAATGGAAGGACAAAAAAAAGGAAAGAAAGAAGGACAAGTATATGAAGAAGGAAAAAAGCATGGAGAAGATTCAGCCAGTGGGATAGGGAATAAAGTTTTCCTGTACTTCTCCAAACATGGAAAATACTGAAACCAAATTCCAGACTTTTCCAGGCAGAGTAACCATTTCTGTCACCAAAGAAAATATTTAATTTGTTCATTGCTTTGTAGTTCTAGTTTTTCCCAACAAAGAGATTCTGCAGAAAGTGCTCATGTTTTAGAAGAGCACTGCTTCCATATTTCTTTCATTAAAGTTATCTTTTAGAACACAAATTCTCAGAAGGATTATATTAGCGAGGCTTTGCAGCACAAACACGATGGAGGTTGTTCTTTTCACTCTTGACTGAATTTAGCTCACTTGTTCTTTACGCCTGAGGCCTCTGTGTAACCATGACTCCACACAGCGGGCCCCCCAGATGCCTCATTCGATGAAAAGGTTGGTGGTGGATCAATACGGAAACAGCGAATGTTACTGGAAGACAAAAAACACAAAGCAGATCAAAATCATTCCCTTATCTTCAGGCACAGAATACATAAACTAAAGCCATATGTTATTATAAACAAACAGAAGAGAAATAATGAACATAAAAGGAAAACTAAATAACATATCGCAAGGAAAAACAGAGTAAATTGAGGAAGAGCTTCTAGTGGAAAATGAAAAGGTGTGCTCAGATGAAGTTGGCGTACTTAAGCTGCTCGAGGGTTTTATGGTCCAGGTTGAGGCGCGGGTTGCCAGTGAGGTCCAGCTCCTGAAGTTTTGGAGGCAGATTCTCTGGGAGAGTGATCTCACTCAGCTCATTACAGCTCAGGTCCACACACTGAAAAACAGAATGTTGCAGGTGGAGGTTCAGAGCTGCAAAACCACAGAGACTTCATAAAGATGAGCTGCTGCTGAGGCCTTACCTTCATCTCCATCAGCTGCATGACCTCAGGGAAGACCTCGATGGAGTTGGAATGGGCAATAAGCGTGTGCATCCGTCTACAGTTCATGATGGTGGTGGGAACAGTCTTCAGCATGTTTCCACTCAGGTCCACCTCCTCCAGCTCCTCCAACTTAGCCATTTTACTGAAGGGTAAAAAGGAAGCAGATGAGCTGAAGCATGAACTAAATACCTAATTCTTTAAAGAATAGAGAGGTTCACAGATGAGGTCAGCTGTCATAATGTGATCTTTTCCTTGCATGACTGTGCTACAAACAAAACATTCAGTCAAATGTCATATCTCATCAGAAGTACGTGGTTTTGTCTAACTTATCCTTCCCGTACGTTTCCAGGCGTGGAAAATGCTCAAATTAAATTTTGTACTTTTCAGGGCCACATGCAAATGCTGTTAGCAAACACTGTTATATGGAGATGTAGATGCAGTTAAAGCAAAAATGTATCCTAAACCTTTTTAGGAATTACAAATTTTCATTTATGAATAAAAAAAACTCAAAACATTTGCAATCATCTTTATAATACATGTTCAGATTTCCTCCATAAATCTTTTACGCCTGAGTGATTACATTTTTACTGACTGGTGATTACATTCCTTCAAAATAAAAAGGTTTTACAAGGGCAATAAAATAAAATGCCTATTTAAATTATTCCAGGAGGGGAAATTACTGTGAAGGAACTCTTTACCTCGCTGGGAAGGTTTGGAGGTGGTTGTACGCCATGTGCAAAACCCGCAGGTGTGTGTGACCTGTGAGCATTGGCACGCACTTGTCTGTCAGCCAGTTATTGGTCAGGTAGAGTTCCTGCAGGATGCTGTGGCTTTCCTCTGACAGACTGGAGGGTGGCAGGTGCTCCAGCTTGTTGGCTGATGCATTTACGCTTCGTAAACTGAACCCAAAACACATGAGAAGTGCTCAGTTATTTTCATGGTATTTAAGGGACAGAAAAACAGAGATGAATATCTAAACTGGGAAACACGTCCAATAATTTACTATATTATGCTTTCAAGCTGCCACATATCAGAGTTTTATGCAGAATTAATCAAAGGCAATTGAGATGTATTTAATTTATTTGAGCTGTATGTGAGAAACCTTCACGGGGTTCAGGAATATTTTGAGATAAAGAAAACTCAAAGGGCCAAGTGAGACTAGAATAACCAGATTATTCATTGATTATTTTTTTTGGCCAAGTTGTTAAGTTATGATGCAGTCTCATTGACGTAATCTAGATTGGTTATCAGTACGCTGGCTCGTTGTGGTGTTTTTCCATGTCAGCTGACCAGCTGATTCTTGATCCTCTAGTAACGAAAACAAACATAAAAATTGTTTTTAGTCTTTTCTTCAGTTGGTTTTTAACAAATTTGCATTTGTATAATTCTTCAGTGGAAAACCCTATACATTATTAAAAAAAAAAAAAAACACACCAATGAGTAGCTTTGTTAAAATACTAATTTTCCTCTCAGAAAAATACTAATTTTCCTGAGAAAATTACAAATCTTCCTTTGTAATGTTTTCTTCAGTTAGTATTGTCTTTGATCTTCATACACCTGAAGTTTCCGTTCCCTCAAGCTCCTCTTTGACTTAAAGATGCATAATTGTAAAAAAAAAACAAAAAAAACTTAAAAATTTCTTAAAGCTACCTGTTGGATTTGAGGAACAGGTTGCAGGGAAGTTCCACCAGTTGATTATGCTGAACATCCAAAACCTCCAGCAGAGGGCGCTCCACTCTTTCAGGCAGCTTCTGCAGCTGGTTATGTCCAGCACTCAGCTTCCTTAGACTGTTGCTGCAGAACAACCTGCAGCATGAGAAATATCCAGAGAGCTGGGTCAGCACTGACATGTGATGGATAAGCAATTTCAACAGACAGATAGATGATTAAGATGGATTGATAGCTGAGATTCTGTAGGGCGGACAGACAAGCAGATATAGATAAATTGAGGTAGACTGCAGTTATTGAAGAGAGAGTAAAAAGGGAAAGTGAAGGACAAAGCTGGATGTGCGGACGAGGAAGGAAGAAAATTTGAGAGTAGCAGCGCCTCTGGTGGCTCCTGTAACTGAAATTCATCATCCTGACACTTATTGGGTAAAAAATAAATGTCTAGACAAAACGGAGACCAGCCGTAGGAAGAGAGAGAGAGAAAGAGGAGAACAGGAGAGAAACCAAGAGAGCAAGGTTGATGCAAAGCATGGCAAAGAGTAAAAGGTGCATCTGAACTAACCTTCTAAAAATGCTACATAAAGAGAAGCAGCCAGTTCAAAAAGCATCTAGAGGTTAGCGGCTATCAGTGTGATTTATGAGGCTCTATGGGGGATAGATACATCACTTGACAAAGGGCAGAGAGAGTAACGCAGCATTGCTCCACATTTACAGGCATGTTTGCGGTGAGAGGGAGACTCACCTCGCCGGGAGCTCGGTGATGAGGTTGTGGCTCACGTCCAGCACTTCCAGTTTCTTCGCTTCACACAGCCAGTCTGGCAAGGACTCCATGTGGTTCCTGGTGGAACAAGGGGTGATGATGATGATGAATGATGAGCCGTTTTTAAACTGTGTTACTTAAATGGAATATACGTTAGAGTGAATAAATGTCCTTTTTCTGCATTATGTAGCACTATAGATTTTGGTAAATGGAGTCCTGGCAGTGCTGTCTTACACTCAGATGGGAAACTCTCCTTCATTATGCGACTCTCTGAAGGCCACTTGGTTTTGTCAAATTTTAAAGTACATTATAAATCAAGCAGTCTCAATGTCGAGCTTTGTCAAATGTCAATGTCAAAACATTGAAATAAAAGTTTCCGTCATTGTAAAGAGCAAAACAATTCACTATTGGGTTATCTTTATTCTCGTGCAGTTATATGATCTTAAAAGCCTGACCACTCATCATCTCTTCAGCATGACAAGCAGATATTTTACAAGTAAATGAACAGTGTGTCCTGAAAGTTAATGTGTTGAAAGCAGAAAAAAAAAGCCAAACGTAACGAGTTCAGGAAGCTAGACAACGTGCAGAGTGTAATGACTCGCCAAGCTAGTGTAGCTCAAAATGCTAAAGAAGTTGATGCTGTTTCAGAGAGCAAGGCGGTGGAAATTATATTCTCTGATAGCTGTGGGCTCTTTCAGCTGGTTAATGCCACGAAGCAAAATAGGATCTCAATTCAATCAAGTGAGATCCATAGAGGCCCCAACTCAAAGGACTTAAAGGATCTGCTGCTAACATTTCAGTGCCAGATACCACAGAACACATTCAGCTGTCTACTGGAGTGTGGGCAACCAAGAGCCAAGAGGCTGCATGTTTTCATGAATAAGCGAATGGTACATAAGAGATCTAATTTTTACTTATGATTAGCTTTTTTATTCTTACTTGTTTTCAGATGGGTTAGGTAGTTATGAATATATACATGTTATACATTAATCCAATAAATTAAGGATTCATCAGTTATTTCACTATTTTATTACAGTTCCTTTTTTTACAAAACACAAATACTTTTTTACTCACCTCGAGATATCCATGTAAGTGAGATTGGAGGGCACAGGACTTACATCCAGCTGTCGTAATTCTGTGGGGAGAAATCCAAACACATTAACCTACAGCAAGGACACCCTAATAAAAAAGCAGGGAGATCTAAGATGGAGGAGAGGACTGGGTAGGGAGCTGCAGGGCGATGGTGAGCAAAGGGGAATGATAGAGAGGGACAGTTAGAGAGTTTTATTGATGAGAAAATCGAAGAATGAGAACAGATGAACACAAGAGGCGCATCTGAGATGACACATCTATGGTATAAAACACCTACAGAGAAGGGATTCAGGCATAGTTGAGAAACAAGTGAGGATGTGGTTCAAAAGAAAAAGCTCTACCTACTAATTAAGAGCCACGCTCACCGTTGTTTGAGGCGTAGATGCCTTTGAGCAGGGAACCTTTGACCTTAAGACACATTATGTGGTTCCTCTCGCAGTGGAGAACCTCCAGCCTTGGGAAGATGGAAGCGTCAAGCTCCGTCAGTTGGTTATCCCTCAGGTCCAGCTGGGTCACGTGCCTCAGCAGGTCCGGCTCATCTGGCACCATGACGGAGATCTTATTCAACCTAACAGAGGAGGAAAGGGTTCATCTTCAGCTGGACCAGACTGTAAATTGTGTTTACATATTAGTGGTGGATTTCTGTTGCACAAGTAGAATGAGATATCATTGCCCTCTATTCAGTATGAGTGTGATTTACAACTGAAGAAGAGTAACAAGTGCAGCTGATTTCAAAATTTCTTCGACAAAGTTTTAGTGAAGCATTAACTGTGAAATAGTGCAAGTCACTCCAGCTCTGTGTTTCCTTGCTAGACGACAAGAGGGGACTTAATGGGTAGGCAAATGATTTCTTCATTTCGTGCTCTTTAGCCGTCTGGCTCTGTGACGGAATCCGCCTGATGTTATTGTTTCCATAATTGGTGAGATTAAAGCATGTTAATGTGTATAACAGTCAAGACAGGAATGACTGAAAAATCAAAGTCATTCATTGTTCTGGGCAGAGTTCAATGAGTTCATTCAGAAAATCCCTTTTAAACATAAAAACTACAGAGTGAGCTGCCAGTGCCGTTTTACCTTAGATCGATGTGTTTGACATGGAGCAGTCTGAAATTTTGCAGGGTGAGCGTTTCCTGGTTGTTTCCAGCCATGCAAAGCTTCTCCATGGAAGCCAAGCGCTCGAGCACCTGTGGCACATGACTGAACTGGTTGAAGGAAAGGCCTAAGTAGCTCAGCCTCTGCAGGGACCCCAGCTCACACGGCAGCTCACTTAAACTGTTTCCGTCCAACAGGAACGTCTGCAAACTGAAAGAGGAACGATAAGGGATTTTGACAAGGACACATCTACTGTTGTCTCAGGATTTTATCAAACATTATAAGATCAACATGTAACATGGTATGCCTCAACAGACAGTTTACTTAATGTCCAGTAGATGGCAGCAGCAGAATAGCTACCCTACTGGTCACTTTAGGAATTTACAGGCATACCAGATCCGTCCTGCAGATTACCTTCTCATCTTCAAAGTTCATACCCTGCATACCAGCATGTTTGGCTTCAGCTGAGGTCTGAATATGAAGAAGTGTTCTGAAATGTAATCCCAGAACTCGTTCACATTTTGTGTGTTTTTACAACGACAAGCTTTAGCTTAAATTAATAGGATTTTATGTGACAGACCAAGAACAACACCAAGTTGACAAAAATTGAAAGCTTAAAAAGAAACGATGCATGGTTTTCATCTAGAAATCCACTGAGTATGCCATGTATTTGTTTTAAGCCTTCCTGACTGTCAAAGCTCAGCTGCAAAATCTTTTGGGATATGGCTCTACAAGCTTTGCGTATTTGAAGATAAACTTTTAACTAACCTGGTAAAAACAGTATATTCCCAGTTAGAAAGAATGACGTATCAATTTTCAAGTGCTGCCACAAATTCTGATTTGACTGGGGAAGTCTAATATAAGGAAGCATCATGATCTTAACCATTTCAGCTCCTGATCTGTTTAGGGCAGTTGCCCTACTTGAAGACGGACCTTCACTCAGTTTCAGGTTTTATGCTGCCTCTGAAGGTAAAAGGAAGATAAACACCAACAGGAAACAAAATATAAAATATCTTAAAAATGAAATATGGGAAAGTATATTAAGCCCCTGACATCACCAAAGATTTAGATCTTTAATACTTTTGCTTTTTGACACTGGTAAAACAAACAAACAAAAAAAAAAGGTTTTCTTTCCATTGCTTCTGTGTAAATTGCTTCTTTTGCTTACTTGCTCATGGCCTCCACAGAGCTGGGGACAGAGTCTATGTAGTTACAGCTGAGGTTGACCTCTGTCAGGGTGGGGATGTCACAAATGGCCAAAGGGAACTGACCAAGGTGGTTGTTGGAGAGGTTGAGGCTGCGGAGACGAGAGAACCTGGAGAAGAAGAGAACACGGATGGAGAGGGTAAACTGAAAAGCTTGCTTATATGTTGTAAGGATTAATATTGCAATAAAAATATAGTGCATTCATAAATATATACATGAGGAGTGAAGCAAAGTCTAGCTTGAATATATTTAGATACATAAAAAACATACAATGAATTTCAACACCCCCAAAGACAGAGTAGTTTTAAAAATTCATGTTGACTTGTTGAGTAAACAAATGAAGCATGAGTGTCTGTTATTTCTTTAAACATCAGAGACAAGTGGCATTCAGTGTGTCCCCTCATGACATATTAATAACCCTTATAGGAGCCAAGCCCTTAGGAAGAAAGGAGACCAAAACTAAAGTGAACTTTGCGGAATGAGCTTTTCTTTATTTATCAAACAAACAACTTTTTTTTCCACAGTAACTGCTCTAACCAGCATTTGATCAGATTTTTTTCCAAACTCAAGCTAAACACAGATTCACACAATATATCATGGCAATGATAAGGATGTTGGAGCTATTGATTGGGATGGCCCAGTAATTCTAGCCGAGGGCGGCCCCTGCTTGAAATTGGTGGAGATTATGTCAGAAAACACATCTTGATCACTAAATCAGTCTCTGCAAATGGCTGAGTAAAAGACTCATGCCTTCGCCTGAGTCTCTCTGTGTTTCTTCCATTATATCACGTTAGGTCATTCCAACATGTAACATAAGATACTAACTAGACAGTTTAAAACCTGATCTTGGTAGCCACACTGTCTTATTACTGAAATAATAGTAAAACTGTGTTACAGAGACTGCTCTCTGAGACAGCATAATGTCGTCTCTGCTCTAAATTTAAATAATTCATCACGGCTGAGCAAGAAAAAAAATATCTTGAATGTTCTTACTTATCCACCTTATCCAAAGCACTGATTATGTTAACAACTCCCAGCGTGATAGCATCATTTTGGTTTGTTTTGGTATGTAAGCAGCAGTTTTAAAGTAGCGGTTAGCATATATGCTTACAATTTTTTATTATTTTTTTTTGTATGCAACAGCAAAACATTTCCTCTTGTGCTCTCAGTAATTGTAGACATCTACCCTACAAGAACAGAGCAATTTGTTCTTTTGTGGTAGCAAGAACAAGAACAAACTTCCGGTCATGTATTTCATATTGCTAAAAAAAATGTAAGTGCAGAAATTGTACAAAGTCCTCATAGGACTATTATTTTGCAGCATTTGTCCAGAATAATTTCCAGACACCACACAAGAAAAAAAGGTTCTGTACGGTTGAAGTGTCAAAAACAAGCTGCAAGAACTCCCAAACCTGGACTCCAACTGTAATTTTGTTCTTTAGTCCTGGGAGAGAGAACAAATTACCCTGTTGCTGCTGAGTTTGTAAAGGTCTGTGGACAGATAGTTCTCAAAGAAAAACTTGAATCAGCTACAATAGAGGTCAGCAGGTGGGAGCTTTACATTAACAGAGATTGAAAATCAGCCAAAACACCCAACTGGTGCATTTCTGTTGCAGTAAAGCAACCAGAAGAAATGCTCGTCTCACCATAATGACCTAAAACGGTGAACTCTCCCCTGATGCAGAGTTCTCAAAACATTTCAAATTTTCAAGATTTATTTTGTGTTAAAATAGGCAAAAAAATTAATTATATCACATTTTGCAGTCTGTAGTCCACATTTCATACTAACAAAAAATTAAAGAGAAAAAAGATCTACTGACTATTACACAATTTTTGATAATCTTGTGATATCAGCATCACAAGATTGGCATATTTCTGTTACAAACTTAACTTAAGCAGTTAAGTTTGCAATTTAGTTCTGAATATCCTACTTCCAGAATAGATTCTTAAAATGCGACAACAACATCACTGGATTATGGAGACCGAAAATGCTTAAGTTCTTTAAAAGACACAAGCCGATCAAGAATCCAACAACTAATCGCAAAACAAAAACATCATCCAAATGCAAGCTCAGATGTAAGATGCATGTGTTTGTAAATACATTTAGAACTGTCATTCAACAACAAAAGCAGAAATATTACTTGAACAAAAAAAAAAAAAACAGGTTTTGTTTGTGTAATGACAATATCAGTTTGCTAGTTTTGCCCCAACATATGCCATAATAAAATACATATTTCAAAAAGTTAGAGATATAAAAATGAGAAGGTAATGTGTTGATTTAGTACTTGGTTCTGGGTCATAATGGTTATTTCCTTTTTTGTGCACAAATTCTTAACAGGGAACAGCCAATCAGCACTCTCCCTCCCTAACTGACCTGCACACACAGGAGTTTCACACTCAGAAAACATTCAGACATTTTCAGATATTTCAGATGTGACTGATGGCTAATTGCCCCTAGAAGTAGAGGTCATGCATGACTGAAATGTTCATGACAGTCCTTGGGAAAATACCAAAAGGAACCTGATCACAAAAATCTCACTTAATTACTTGAAGTGCTGTTTTAAATAATGTTAATAAAACAAATCAACATTTCCTGCCAAAATTGAAAAGAATGAAATCTGGAAGTATTTGGAAAGTAATACCCAGATGTGTCATATTGGAGGCCAAATTAGACCAACAGGGAATGAGTCCTCGAGGACTATTACATTAATAAGCTGGCTTGAACTAAAGAAAATGCTTATAAATGCCACCAAAAAACTGTCAGTTAGCTCATTGTTTCAAAGGTTCAGCCAAGATAAATGGCCAAGAAGGCCATTTATAGCTTTTTGAGCAGCTGCTGTGTTTTGGGCAAATCTCTGATAAACCCCTGGTACGCCGTGCCAAGCTCTAAAATGGCCACAAGGCAAAGCGGGCATCTAGCTGGTGAACGCTGTGGAGCATTTAGCAGTTGAAAAGCCAGAAATCCTCTGATGAAGAGAAAATATAAGATGAAGTGAGAATGGATATTTTGTTAGGTGAACCAAGAATAAGTTTCATTTATTTTGTTACAAAGGTTTACAGGTAGAGTATAAAAGCATAAAATTCAAAGTTTTGATTTCTGCCAAGATTTAAAATCCCATTACAGATGCTATCCAATAGCTATAACATAAGAGCTTTTAAAATATTTGTCTAGCATTTCTGCCTCAACTATTTGTATTAGGAACAGAACAGATATCACACCACTATGGAAAAGAGGAATCGTTAAAAAACTAAACAAAACAGGTTTTAACTTTGCCTTAAACAAAGTGTAATGATTAAGAACTGTTTTAGGGAGTTTAGCACCTTACTATTAGTGAATTGCGTACATGGTATTACTACAACTATAGTATGCTGTTAACAATTACCCCCAGAATGTAGATCTTTAACAGATCTCTAAATCCATTATGTTAACATATTGACAGCGAGAGGATAAAAATTCAAAAGGATAAAAAGAGCAATGTTCCAGTACTCTGTTCCGTTTAGCCTTCGGTTATCTGAACAAGATCTTGTTTTCTTGGAGCCTGAATGATCCACAAACATATACAAAATAGTTTTTATTTTAATAGCTTCTTAAAATCTTTGTTTCCTCTGACTTTGTTTCTTAAACACACCCCCATACTGAAATTGGTTAATTTTGAGTCTTTCTGTTGTAGTGGCATCTACTTTGGTGCATTAACTAAACAAAAACAAGATTGTATTTTTGAGTTTCAATATATATATATAAATATATATATATATAATTTTAAACAACTGTCCACATCAAATGCAGAGGCAA